>JAUBWS010072111.1:0-11229 GCA_032270445.1 Darlingtonia californica
ATTGATTGATTGATTGATTGATTGATTGATTGATTGATTGATTGATTGATTGATTGATTGATTGATTTTTCTGTCACAGAGGATCTTGAGGGTGGTCGTTTCTTCTTCAACATGGTGAAAGCTGGGGATGAAGTAACATTTGCCGCTGAAGAAGACCATGATCAAATGAATTGGATTTACAAATTATATACAGCAACCGGTCAATCCTATCGTCCAGCGTTGCCATCAAAAATGGGAGGATCGTCCGGTATTGTAGGGACAGACCCAAGTATCCAGAAAGTGAAAGGAGGTACGGGAGAAATTTTCCAGAGATTAAGTAGGCCCTTCTTTAGAAGAAAGGTGCGACCAACTATCGGACTCTGGTTGCCCCTGTCATTTTTCAAATAAAATTGTATTTATCATAAAACGCTTATAACCAGAATCTAACTAGGGGAACTGATTGTTTGTAGTGCTTTTTTTATCCGAATTCTCCACAAAATTGCCTTTTCTCTACTATTCTGTTCTCCAAAAAAGGGCCTGTTATGATTACGACTCATGGCTCAGGATATCCCCAGCAGGCAAAATCAGGAAAAACCCTTTCTTTGTGGAGGAGTGTTTTTCTTTTTGAATTGCTGAAATAGAAAACACTCCTCCATATGGGGTTTTTCACGATTTTGCCCGCTGGACCCTCTCCAATTTTGCATCAAGAACTACAACGTTGTTTCATCCTGGAAACGTCTACAGGAAGCCGCCCTATGCGGTAAAATGCGAAAGTTTTTTCAGGTGAAATTCTCCAAATCGAACGCAGAGTCTGTAGTTTAGTAAGCACTGCAATTTCTTTCTTGTAGGATATTCATTCATTCGAGATAATATCAGAGGTTATTATTACATACATTAACTTTTTCAATTTTCTTCCATAGACATGGATCGTGCATTGAAGCATGGATTAGGTGGGATTGTAGAAGCGGACCCATTTGAAAGCAACCAAGCCTCAGAGATGTTTCCTACTTTACAGCGCTTAACTCTCCTCCATCGTCTGAATGATTCTTATACTTGTCTAGTAAGTATCAGTCCTTTCACCATTTAAATGCAGAATATCTTCAAGGCTCCTCTTTGGTGTTCTAAGTGTCTTCAAGATGCTATCTCTTTTGGATGTTCTCGATGCCTTTGAGGCGTTTTTTGATGATGCTAGTTGTCTTTGAGACGTCATCTAAGTATCAGTCCTTTTACCGATAAACACAGGATTCCTTTTATGATGCGTCTTTTTGATGTTAAAAGTGTTTTCAAGATGCTATCTCTTTTGAATGTTCTCGATGCCTTTGAGACGTTTTTTGAATGTGCTAACTGTCTTTTTTGAGAAGTCTACCAAATATCAGTTCTTTTACCGAGAAACACAGGATTCCTTTCATGATGCGTCTCTTTGATGTTAAAAGTGTCTTCAAGATGCTACAGTATCTCTTTTGGATGTTCTGAATGTCTTTGTGACGTATTTTTACATGTTCTTAATTGTGACGTATTTTAAATGTTCTTAATCAGTGTGGCCAGTTCTGGAAAAAAATCTGGAAAATCCTTGAAATACCTGAAAATACTTGGAAAAACTTTTTTTTAGAAATTAGAATTTTGCCTACTTTTTTTCATACAGATTTTTCGTACTTGGAAAATGAAAGTCAATTTTTGCTGGCCACCCTGTTAACGTCTATGTGATGTTTCTTTGATGTTGCTGAATGTCTTGGAGATTATTTTGGATTTTTGTAATGTCTTAAAGACGTTTTTGAATGTTGTGAATATCTTTAAGGCGTCTTTTGAACGTCTTGAATGTCCTTGACACTTACCTCTAACTTTCGCTTTTCCTTAACAAGGGTTGGCTTTCACCAGGACAGCTTTTTGTGTTGGAGGAATATCGTATCAGATATGCTGTGCGTGCATGTGACCATCATTTATGTTTCCTCAATGACCTCCTGGAACGCGCCGAGAACGGAATTATGATAGATCCAACGCTGTTACATTATAGCTACGCATTCTGTTCGTCACATGTGGTTGGTAACAGGTAAGAGGAAATATACTTTAAGTGAATAAATTTTGGTGTCTGTTTGGGCCTTTCCGAAATTTTTCATTCACCATAACTACAGTTAGTAGTCTATATTAGTCTTTTTACGCCGAATTTTTATCAGTAAAGTAATTGAATTGTGGAGATTTTGGACAAACAGAAACTTAAATAGATCATTCCATATATATGCGACAGTCTATGGGAAGAAGGGAACATAAAGCCTACCATAATTTACTTATTTACCTCTCAAAGTCTTGAAAACGTCTGCAATTTGCGTGTCACTTAAATAAAAATGACCTCCTCCGCAGACGTTTTTTAATTGATTTTCCCAGTGGGTGGAGTATAATCGTGGTAAAAATGACCAAGCCCCTTTTTCCCATAGACCGCCACAGATCGATTTTCTCCTATTAGCTTCGTTTTTATTGCGTTCAAAACGAAATAATGGTCACACATGCCCTTTGGAAAATCCAATAGATCAATTTGATGACGTTTTAAAGGTTTTTTTCATGCCAATACCTTGCAGTATTATGATATAGACAACTTAAGTCAACAGCACAAACAACAGAAACGAATTGACAAAATCCAGTGAAAACTTGGTATGATGCCTAATTGAGTTGACATACCTATTCCCTAACATAAATTACCCTACAGTTATGATGTTTCGTTTGATTCTATAGGCCAGATGGTGTGAATACTGTCACTGTTGATGAAAAAGAGAGATTCGAAGAAATCCGGGAACGTTTACGTAAATTCCTTGCAAACCAAATCACCCATTTCAGGTATGTGGTTTACGACGATCTACTAATGGAAACGTTACTTACTATTTACGGGTAGAAACTTTCGTGTTTTTTCGCGTTTTTCTGTCAATTTCGCAAAATTTTATGCCTTTGATATTTTCAAAAAAAGCGAAAAGTGAAAGTTTTCCCAGTCAAAATTTGCCAAATCTGCTTTCGTGAACATTTTTTCAATGATTTTCATAATTTTTTGGGCTAATTAGCTGAAAATATAAAGTTTCTTGTTAGTTTTTTGTTAGCCAATGATCTGCCGGAATATTCCAACATTTTATGAGCTTTGAACATAGTCTATCTTCTGCCCAGTGCCCAGGGACTGCTCCCTGATTCATGGGTCACAGAGCTCAAACGTCTCCACCTTTCTGTTCAAAAACAAAAAAATTGATTTTTTTTATTGTTTCAACTACAAGAGTCTCTCTAATGATGAATAAATGATGTGAGTATTTACCCAAGAAAGCCCCTTTATTTTTTCGTGAATTGTTATCAATGAGGGACCTGCCTTCATGGAAGCACTTCAGGGTACCATGCAGAATTAACCGTGATTCACTACCGAAAGCATCGCAAGGGATTCGAACTCGGAACCCCCGTTCAAGTGACCAGCGCCTTAACCAATAGGCCACGTCTTCACTTTTTTTTTGAAACACATCAATCGATCTTCTATTTTGCTGTTTTACTTTGTCGCATCCACAGACATTTTGATAAACAAAGTAGATTTGGTCATTAGATAGCCATTTTACGGAAGCCGAATTTTTCCAAAACCAAAATTTTTTTTCAAGACCAAGTTTTTCATTAACTGCTATCAATGAGGCTGCTGCTTCAGAGGACTATACACAAACTTTACTACCGAAAGCCTCGCAGGAGGAGAGCCGAACTTGGAAGCTCTAGTTTATGCACCGAGCGCCCTAACCACTCGGCCACGTAGAATAAGCCGTCAAGACAATTTTTTGTCCATTTTCCACGTTTAAGAGAATTTTCCTCTAAAGGTATGTTATTTATTACGTAGGTACTGTTTCCCGTTTGGTCGACCAGAAGGTGCCTTGAAAAGCACATTGAATTTATTTGAAAGGGTAAGAAAAATTAATGTTTAACTACCTTAATGATATTATATTTTGTGTTTTTTTTCGCCGATTTTAGCCAATTTGTTTTTGTTTCCAAAACTCCGTTTTGAAATCTATAGTAGTAACCAAATGATAACATTTTTAAATGTTGTCCGCGAAAACCAAACCCGCAAAATTTCTAGGAACTATTACTCGTATGGTTAGTTCAAGATACGGTATAGCCGGTTAAGTTGAAAAATCAGTATCATTATTTTGACCATCCCTTCAAAGAAATATTTGATAAAGTTTATGGAACTGGAATCCATAAGAGGGTGCCCCTCCTTGGTTTGTGGGAAGCTCTCTCCCTGGTTCGTGGGAATCTCCTGAGTGCTAACAAATCAAATATTTGAGACACTTTATGGAAGTAAAATCTCAAGTACCTAGCTAGGGGCACCAGTTCATAACAGAGATTGCCACGTGTGGTGTACATGACTGAGAATAGCATATGCTTTATGTTTTAGGTTCTGTCAAAAGATACGACGATACCGAAAGGTCTACCGGATGATATGGACGATGTGAACAAGGCAATCCGAAAGTGTTTGATGAAGGCAGCTTTGGTTAATTATCAAAGAATATCTAGTTACGTGAAAGTACCCGGTGAGTGATAGAACACTTCATTAGTGAAAGCTTGTGTTCAGGGAATAGTATCGCAATATTTTACTAGTAACGGAAATTTTACTCGATAGGATTTGTAACTTGTAAGAGAGTGTTACTGGACAGGTGCCGAATTATTTTAGCTACCATATTTTAATTTTCCTCGCTAAGGTATAGTTAGATTATACTGACACACCATGGCATTCTAAATTAAGAATTCTGAATTTTTCTAATTAGATATATAGATCTTTATGGTAAAATAGTTTTTATTTTTGACTAACCACACTGACCAGATTGCTGTGCCTCTCATACGCTCAGTTGGCTCGAAGCAGAACCTTTCGATTACAAGGTGGCCCAACTGAGCTATCCAACCTATTCTGAAGGTCATGAGAGATGTTCATGACTTGGGAGGGAAATGGACATGTGAGAATTCTGAATTCTTGAATAAAAAAATGAAAGACCTATAGTTAACTTAATCAACACTTCAATTTTATTTGCTCGAGAACACGTTGTTCAAATTTAAACTCAAGAATTTGATTACATCTGGATAAATATTTATTCCTTATATGCTGGTGTGGTTTTTTACCTTGCAATGGTAAAACTGAATATTTTTTATCCGTCTTTTTAAATCTAGTTTTAATGTTTACTCTCAAAGTTCATAACATGATAATTATGATAATCAAAAATTTGATAAAATTCAATAAATTGGTTTATCAGCACAAATTTGCCATTGAATAAAATGCATGTTGCCTATATATTGTAATGAAACCAACAGATCGTATACTAATGTGACTTTCTAACTACCTCAGTTTGTGCTCCGTCTGTTCATAAATTCGATAGCATTCCCCATAGCTTGTAGGATTCTAATCCAATTAGCCGGAAGCACCAATTTTCGCAAATTAGGGTACGAGGTACTGTAGTAACACCGGATCGATAGAGCAATCACCCAGAAAGCGAGAGGTCGTTGGTTTCATCGCCATGAAATTTTGTCCGTTTTCTTGCAGTAATGAGCAAGTTACATTAGTGCGGAATTTGTTACACCTTACAAATTTCCTGCCATTTTTAAAGATAACTTACCTTAAATGATCGAATAAGCGCCCAGGGGCGGTAATTCAAGTAAGGGCGCTTATTAAAAGAACGACTTTGTATAACTTTAAGTTGAATTAGGTTGCCTGCTAAATACAGCGAGATGACTACTGGAAAAGAGAAAAAAATATTAAAGTTCGTAATGAAATTTGATTTTTGTAAGTGACATTTAAAAAGGTAGCTGTGTTCTTATAAGTACTTGTTGTTCCTTTCTTATAAGAATTCAAATAAGTGCCCTCTTTTGTTCTAGTTTCATACCCGAATAACCGCATGGGGCGCTTAGTTGAGTAGGGACGCTTATCAAAAAAATTCTACTAAAAGGGGGCGCTAATTCAGAAGACGGCACTTATTCGATAATTTACAATATTCTTTGTTAGTAGATTAAATTCTTCAAGTAGTAAAAATGCCATTGGATAGTGTACATGATTTTCTCACAACCCTCCGCTACATGCTGCCACCAATCAAACAAGCAAATTATTATGAAGATTACAATCAAGAACGCTATCAATTCTCTTCGATGGAGCTCAGGGCTATTCCATATATGGTACCAATAATAAGAGAGATTTTTCTCGGGCTCAACACAGCATGTGCGTAGGTTATCGAGTCCATATTTATTATATTTCAAATTGAGCAATGCTACCTCGAGCTCCCACCAAGCTTTTTCAAAATCTGCATCAGACATTTCTTTGAAGGGCTCTATTTTGCTCTTGATACACTTTAAACGCACCACACAAGCGGTGGGACTAACATCACTAGATCGTGGTAGTGTGTGCCAACCATTGGCTGGCTTTTGGATATTTCCAATCTTTTGTAATATGATCATATACAAATCAAAGTCAACATCCTTGAACTCTACAGTGTCGCTATCAAGGATTGGATATAGCGTAGCCCATTGTTTATATGTGAGCTGTGATCGTTGTCTAGCTTTCTCTAGCTTTCGTTTGATGCTCGGTTTGTTAAGCGCTTTCACGAGCAGCTCTTCCGTACCGTATTGACTTAACAGGAGATTTCTGATGACATATTTTCCAGCTGTATTCAAGACAAGTCGAAGACGTTTAACATTCTCAACTTGTTTCCTCATATTAGACTAACTTTTAATAAGGTTGGTGCCTGCTGGAAGAAAGTCTATGTCTGTCTTGCAGAAGTAGTTAAGTTATTTAACTTCGTATCCGTTACTTTTGCATATGATAGCACCAACAACGCCTTATCCAGAAAAAGAAGTTTTGAAAATATTTTTTTAAAGAATTTCATACAGTTCGGTGTCAATATTCCAGCGATGGTTTTTTGTCTGAAGCAATTTTGTTGGTAATACAATTTCCACAAAAATCATCAAGTGTAAATGCCGCTTTTGAAACTGTTCAGTTTTACCCTAAGTTGTCAAACTCAACAAGGCTTTTCTTAATGTTGAAAATGGGTGTAAATTGTCAAGAATAATGTCTTTTCTTCTTCTTCTACAACTGTTAAAGCTTACTTTTGCATTACCAAATACAAGCCAATTTGTGTATTAATCTTCCGTCAAAAAGATTCTCATAAAATCCTTGACCACTTCAAGATATTTGCAATAGTATCAGTAGTATCAGAACAGTTTGAATTCGGTCCATTTTAAATCGCTTGGTTATTGAGTATATTTGATGATGTACTGATTGATAATGCAACAACATTCAGATTTCGTTTAATATATGCATGAATTCACACAACTTTAAATAATGGTTTATATACTATAAACTGTTCTGATGAGTGGTTCATTATTTACATCTGAATATTTCATTTTCATCCATCACCTACAGTGTACGAATTAGCGATTCGCACTTCGCAAAATGCGATGCAATTTGAAGGTTTTCAGAAGCTTCATTTTTAGAAAAAGCAACAAAAAATGCATGTTATGTCTATGTTATGTTTTTTTCTGTCTATCCTAATTGGTTCTTCTCTCTTTCTTCAATAATGTCTTTTTTTGGAACTTTTTTTGCGTCATAAATCAGATTTTTTTATCTAGTGTAGGCCTCGCTAAATTAATTTTTCATTAAATCCAGACTTACGAATAAATTTCTGCCAGAAAAAACCCAGTAAGATTATTCGAGAATCTTTCCATAAGTTCTAAGAGAATCTCTTGGAGAGACTCCATAAGTGTCAACAGGATGTAGTTAATTCATTGATGCACTCTATCTAATGCAATATGCGATTCGGTCCATGAAAGGATACTTAAACCAGGGGCCTTGCCACAAGGAGGCCATGACCCCTACACTTTTTTTCAAAATGAAAAAAGCAAGTGGCATTTCTGGTACATGTAAAGTTTTGGCCCTTCCACTTTTACACTGAAGGTGCGGCCCATGTAAACAGCGGTTGTCTGGTCTTTATTTTCCATACTCATTAAGGGATCCAAAGGTATATTGCACAAGCCAGCAGGGAGGTAAAGTCATCAAAGTACATTATTCCGCTGCAAAGAGCATGACAATTTAATGACCTTTTATCTCTTCTACTAGCTTGTGCGACGTACTTTTTAATCCGTTACTGATGCAGGCTAAGCTCTGAATATACGTCACTGACAAGTTTTAGGCCGATAGGGAACCAGTTAAACTATCCTGCCATGTACCACGATAACGATTAACATAGATGACACTGTCGAT
Source organism: Darlingtonia californica (assembly GCA_032270445.1). Taxonomy (NCBI): domain Eukaryota; kingdom Viridiplantae; phylum Streptophyta; class Magnoliopsida; order Ericales; family Sarraceniaceae; genus Darlingtonia; species Darlingtonia californica. Next base: position 8,219 of record JAUBWS010072111.1, read on the forward strand.
CCAATCTTGAGTTGATGCAATAAATGTTTCCTTTAGATAAGTTCCAAGAGACTGCTCCTAAAGAGAAATTACAGATCGTTTTACAATTGGCAGACCTTTGTATTGAGTTGATACAACAAAACGAAGAACATCACGCAGATGTAAGAAACTTTAACTTGAATTTTTTCTTTGAACTGTATTCATTTTTTGAAAACGAAAGTTGAAAGATTAAGCACTCTGGTACCTAGACTATGGTTACTAATTACTTGTTGAATTTCCCGTCACGTTGGATTATTCTGAGACTCCCTGTATATTTTTCTACGAAGATGTACCTGTTTTTGGGATGGCGAGAATCTCATGATAACAGTTCCGTAAAGACTCTCGATAAGTTAGATGCTGAAAGGACCAAGCAAAAATGTAAAGGGAAAAAATTGAAAATGTCCCACTCAGCGAATTCCCAGCTATCCGGAGAGTTTTCTAGGAATTCCTCTGAAGGAACCTAAAAAAGTGGCACCACTTTTTACCGAATGCTGTTATAGCATTTTGTATAAAATCCCTCTTATCCAGGATCCCACTTATCGAGAGTATACTGGAAATAAGTTTGGGTATTACTTAACTCTTCCACGTACTTACGGATTCGAAGAAGTGCCGGTAGACCGAGTGTAAGGACACATTTGTCCATTCTTTTTTCCTCTACATGGGTTTTTCCACGATTTTTCCTACTGAGTTACGTGCCTCGGCTTCCGACTATATGATCGGTCACATCAGTTTCACATTTCTATTACTTGTGGTTTTGATATTAGGTATAGTCTTTTTGGGTCAGTCTTGGCCCTGCATAAGTAAGTATGGTCATCAGTGGATTAGTATCGGTATCAACCTTTAGTGAGGGAGTCTATCTACCTGGTCGATGGAATGCTAAGGTGGAGCGCCACACCTACCATCAGACAAATACATGCTACTCATGCGTTGCGTGGGCGGAGGCCGGGATCGAACATTACGACCTTGTGGTTTGCATGTGAACGCCCTACCGATTGAGCTAACCAGCCAATACATAAAACTTGAACTCATTAAAAAGATTTGAGTAATTTAAACTTTCAGCGCTCGGTAATTATGTGTGTACCATGCCTTATAACAAAGTATTCTTTCAGGCCTTAGCATGGTACAATGAGTTAATGATGGAACACACAGAGATGTTTTGGTCGTTATTTGCAGTCGATATGGATGATGCTTTGAAGGAACAACCTCGTGAAAACTGGGATAGTTTCGCATTGTTCAGAACCTTGAATAACTACTTGAGAATGGAGTGTAAGTCGATTTAAATTCTATGCATTATTTATTAGGTTTTACTTGCCTTGTTTGGCGAACTTTTGTCGCGGATATAATTCCGCGCAGTAAGAAGTATTTTGATTTGGCACAAACCAAACGCATAAGGTTAAGTTTAGCTATTTTTACTAAAATCAGCTATTTTAGAGAAATATTTGAATTTGGATTACCCGGAACAAAATTTGATTTGATGTGGACCTAATTTCGTCATTCCAAGGCATTTGCGCCATTTCCCAAAATTTTGCATTTTTTTAACATATATCAAACGTTTTTGAATTTAAATTTTAGAATACTAGAAAGAGAGAAACTAGCTAACTTTGGTATTGAAAAAAGCAACTTAATTCACAGGTTTTCAGAAAATATATAGGTTTATCGTCGACGTATAAGAAATATCTGCATTTTGATTGGCTAAGAAGAAGCGCAAATATTGCATATCTCACATTTATACGTGTAAAATATGAAATTTCACTATGTTAGCGTCTTTTTGAAGGATTTTATATGTGACGTCGCAAGCAACATTGAATTTCAACGAGTTTTTTCCTATCTTCAGTCGACGATAAATAAGTTATCTCGCTTTAGCTCGTACAATATGGATATATTTTGCTCGTTCCGAAAGGCTCGAAAAATATCACAGAAGAATTTCGGAACTCGAAAAATATATCTCATATTGTACGCTCTGTCGCACGATAACTAATACTAATCAGGGTGATGTTGAAGCATTCAGTAGTTACAGGCCTTCAGAGGTATAGAGGTACTTTGGTCAAATCTGAGCGTATATTTATACGTTATCTGCGCTCTAAGGGTTAATAAGGTAGTTTGACCCCATCCACGGGGGAATAGGCATTCCCAAAAATTGCAAGAAGGGGAGGGATACCTTACTGGTCACTGCAAGGGGATGTAAAGAAGAGCTGAGATCCAAGGATTAAAAGAATTATTTCTTGAAGACCTTTTAGTTTGTCAGAACATTAAGGATTTTCAGTAGGCTATTTAGATACCATTTGTATGAATATGAATGGATGGATAAATGAATGAATGAATGAATGAGTGAATGTGCAAATTAATAGATAAATAAATAAATCATTGAACAAGTGGACGAAGTAAACAGATTGGATGAATGAATGAATGAATAAATAAGTGAACGAACGAATGAATGAATGAGTGAGTGAACGGATGAATGAATGAATAAAAAAATGAATGAGTGAATTAGTGTGTGAACGAATGAATGAACGAATGAAAGGAGGGGTGAATGAATGAATGAATAAAGAAATGAATGAATGAATGAATGATTGAATTCTATTATAGCTCCATTACGAGGAGGACGCTTCCACCAGGATTTGATGAAGAAATTTGCTCCGTATGTCATACATTACATTGATATGATGGAATCTGCCATTGAACGAGAAGTTCACAAAGGATTTCTAAGAGAAACATACCAACCTATGGGGTAAGTACTGAATTCTATATTTTATTGTCACAAATTTTCGCGATTCGAAAAATTTTGCGGTCGGAAAAATAGGCGAACTCTTCGTGGAATTTTTTTTCGCGGTTGATCTAAATTTGTGAACTTCGCGGAAATACATTTTCGCTAGCTCAAATTTTTACCATTCTACTGCAAAGAACAAGTGTCGCCTAGCCAAAGGAAGACAAATTTCACGTTTTGAGAATTAGATGAAGTTTCGCGGAATTCATTTTCTTTTACGAAAAAACTT
>JAUBWS010072122.1:0-13688 GCA_032270445.1 Darlingtonia californica
CCCCCCCCCCCCCCCCCCCCCCCCCCCCCCCCCCCCCCCCCCCCCCCCCCCGGGAACCCCTCGTGAAACCATGATTAAAGAAAATTAACGCATGCAAAGTGTTGATGTTATGACAGATCATCTTGTGTTCTTATTTTGGTTTCGTTTGCCAGGTTACTCAGTTACAAGTCAGGTGAAACTGTGGGATTACAGTTTTGTAGTTGTATCAGCCCTCTGAATTTGAGACATTCCAGATTTTCTTTTGGTGAGCTGTCGTAAATTGAACTTACTATAGCAAGTTTTTGCCATTTACTATTTCTAATCCTCTGGCGCTTTAACGACTTTTACAAAAAAAACTTGACTGTAGTTATGAAGTTAAGAGAATTGTCAAGAGAAATTCATATTAATATGAATATCACATCAAAAGGCTGAAGTCTAAAAATTATCTGAGAAACAAAAATCTATTCAAAGGTTTTTCTGCCTGAGTATTTTTGCATTATACTATTTCATGTGCTGTTTGATTCATTTTGTTATAGACGAGTTGACCAAAAATGTGCAAGATGAATGGAGAAGGTTTCAACGAAGAAGAAAACTAAATTGTCCTTCATCACCTCCAAATAATGCTGCCAACCTGCAAAATATGTTTGCCAACTCTCCTCTATCGTCATCATCATCTTTTTTGAACAATGGAAGCTGGTCACCACCACGTGGATCAATGTCTCCTTGTAGTAGTTCAATGTCGCCAACTAGAGGAGAAAAGGACCAAACAACATTGACAGTCAAACAAGTTGTTTCATTATGTGAAAGGCTATGGAAAGAAAGAGAGGAAAAACTACGGGAAGAATATGATAAAGTTCTCAATGACAGATTATCAGGTTCGTTATTTGGTGCTCTTAGCATGCAAGAGCCAATTTCTATAAGAGTGGGGCGTTTTTAGGCATTTGATAGTTTGAATTTTTGTTTCCTTTCATTTTTACGTGTCATTCTACTCTGAGACAAGAAAAAATCCAAAATTTGATGGTCTTAAAATTCCTCTGTGGTTTGGGGAAACATATTTAAGCCTTATTTCAACAGGAAGTGGAAGAACTCACCGCTTTTTCAAAAGTCAAGTTATCCCTGTCACTTTTAACAACTGTGACTGATCCATAGTTTGGCTCTCTTAGCATTTTTGAGTTTTCTTGGATTCTTAACAATTTATGAATCTCTACAAACTTTTAGCTCAGTTAACATGGGCTATTTATTTTTTCTTAGGGGGTAGCGCAACGCCAGGGAAACTTTATTCAAATAAATGTTAGCTTGACATTTTATTCATTTTAGAGCAATACGATTCCTTCTTAAAGTTCACTCAGGACCAGATTATGAGAAAATTCCAAGGCTCTTCATGTAGCTGTAAGTTGATTATACACTCTTTTTTACAAAAAATATATTTATTTTAGCTTCACCCCTTACCCTAAAGTAACAAACAACGTATCATGTTTCCTCGTTTTTTTCTTTATAACTAAATTACTTGCCAACTTCAACTTTTTCTTTGTAAGCAACACAAGGCTAAAAAATGAACAATAATTTTACCAAGGGTTAGCATTACCTAGCCTCTTTCTTCAATTAATAGTAGAAAATCCAAATTAAGTCTATTAAAGCCAGTAGGAACCCCTCCCTCCAAAATTATATTACTTTTGTTCTCTTGTCAAGAAAATGATCTTGACAATTGAAAAATACCACTCATCGTGATGTTATTGATGGCTGTTGACTGAAACGCCCCGGTCCATTCACTCTTTAATCCTGTAACTGTTGAATATTTTAAAAACACTCAAAATTTACTGAAACTTTTTCAATACTTAAAAAGTTATCAACCTGAATTTCTGGACAGTGGGATGAGATAAAGTAATCGTCGAGTTTGGTTCCATGTGAAAGCTCTTTTTAGGCCCTTTGAAATACCCTCAATTTTGATGTCAGGTTCTCAATTGTTTAAACGTTTTGAGCTTTCCACGGTATCGTGGTATTTTCGCCAAATTTAACTATATTATATTCGTAGCCCTTTCTTCTGTGGATTTTTCCTATATTCGTGTACGGGATACGGCTTAATTAAATATCAGAACTCAGCAGGTTTCAGTTGATAAAATTTAGGCTGGAGTATAGGCTAAGGCTCATATATACGTTTTCTTTTAGTAGTACATATTAACTGCCAATTTTTTTGAGACAGACTTTAGTAAGTAAGTATGGGCTTCAGCGCCATCTTCCCACAGTAGTATTATGCAATGGGACCTATTGATTTACACCATGCATACCCCAAGGAACACTATAATACAAAGGGAATACTTATCTACATCGTCAAGGGGGGTGGTCAACTGTTAAAGTGGGGCTATTTCAACTATGTGTACCTCAACGTACTAACGTGTACATATTGTCATTTGCTTTCTAGTTTGTCTCATAGCATTGTTTCTTTATTTTTAGATGTCTCCTGAAGTCTTCGATTCCACCTTTTCTGTGTATTTTTTGTATTTTCATTATTAGTGATAGTTAAACGATATTTTGAGCGGAGAGCTTATGTTTAAATTATTTTTGTTCCATTTTTATTTGCTTATATATAGCCTTTTGATTGATTATATATCTGTATTATATTGAAATTCTAGTAGTTTATGATGAGAGCAAGCAAAGAATTGACAATTATTACATAGAATATTGTGTTTAAAATGTAGTTTGTCGACTTATTTATGACAAAACGTTTTATTACAAAATTGTAAATAGTGATAGGCCAGGCCTTAAAACCCCGGATCTTTGGAAATTCAGCGAGTCTTCTTTGTTTTTGTAAAACCTAAAATGAAATCTATGGAGAAGTTTTCTAAAACTCCCCACTGAATCACTGTATTCTAATACACCTTTTTTCTGAGCTTAGTTTGTAAGCGCTTCCAATGATTCTTCTTTGCTTTGGTAGGTAAACAAATCGTCGAGTCAAACACGGTTTGTTTCTTGCTTAAAAGATGGGTTGCAAATGACTTATATTGTTTATTGACACTTTGTTCTACTATTTACGGATAAAAAAGTACTACTAAAAGTACTAAAATTGCATGTCAGTACTTGGCATTAAGTGCAGTCATTCGCAGATTTCTTTAATGTGTGGTAGGTGAATAAATCAAGTGGAAAAAGTAACAGTCTTTTGAACCGATGCATTATTGTTCTCAAATAAGTGCGTAGGCGTCTTTGAAATTCAAGGATTTATGTAGCTATCGAAAACAGTTAAGAAATGTGAGTGCTTAGAATGGTGTTCAAATGAATAAGAAATTTTCGATATTGGCTGGAGTTTCTAGGCGGCTCCTGAGTACTGAGAAGTATTTTTATTATATTCTCCGTCAGACTTATTTTACCATGTTCGCATATCAACTTATGGTGTTTTATGAAATTTTAATATTGTATCATATTATTGTTGAAGTAATAAAACTTTTTTGAAAAATTTAAATCCGAATTTTACATATTTTCAGTCAACCGTATCCCTTCTTTAAAAAATATTAATTATTGATCGCAAATAATGTATATCAAAATTTGTCGAGTTCGAATATTGTTTTGCATTTCCAAGGCGACCAAATGTTGACGTTTCTCGAATTAATTTTCATTTTGGAAAGCTTCATGTAAAACAAACATGGATGTAAAGTAAGTAAGTACTTAGGCCTATTGTTAGTATCAACCAAACAACGAGGGAGTCAATACCTTTTTCATAATGCGCTTCACATGGGAGATCAATCACTGAGGTGGAGCGCAACACCAACCGTCTTCCCCATTTACACAAGGCTTTATAAGAAATTCGGAAATCATCTACTTGTCGTGAGTTAATTTTGGGTTAAACACTGGTGTGACAAAATTTTGTCACGTTATTAACACAACATTCAAAATAAGATCTTAAAAACTAGCATTTTTCTCATATTTAAGAAATAGCAAAGGAATTTTGGGCAAGAAAAAGTCAAGTTTTTGATTAAAATTCCGTTTTTTCGAATTTGTGAAACTCTTCTTTGTCACCTGAAAAAACTTGCTCGAATTCGTCAAGGCCTGGGTGCGAATTTAATACAGTATATCCCAAAACACTTTGCACCGTTTTAAACAGTTTTAAAACAGCCAAAAATTAAATTGTGAAAATAATAACTTTGTGATGAACAAGAACGATTGACAATATTTTATGTAGCCTACGAACTTCTTATCATACTCCCAACGAAATAAAATTCGTTTTCCTACTTTTTAATGCGTATGATCAAATCAAAGGTTGTGGATCTTGTGCAAAGTACTCTACTGACTGAAAGTTACCTAAAGTGAGAAAAAGATTATTTTAAGTCGGAAATATATCTGAACCGCCGGTTTTTTGCTTGCACGTTTTGGAGATATATATAAATTTGGTATTTTTCGTGTTTTCTTGAAGAATGCGAGCAAAAGTTTGTTTTTTTGGTATTTTATTTTAAGTCGCTTTCTTCTGCTGCTTTAAGTCAAGGTTGTTTTAAAGAAGTAACTAAAATTTCGCAAAATTTTTAGGAAGCTAATTTACTATTCGAAATGTTTTGCGAGTTAAGTTCTCGCATTCTTTTCTCCGACTAAAGTACAGTACACTCTCGATAAGTGGGACTTTATACAAAGCACTATAGTAACATTCGCTAAGTGAGACTGCTAGATTTGGTCCCCTCAGAGCATAACTCGTACAGAACAACTTCGGATAACTGGGTCATTCGCTAAGTGGGACGTTTTTTATTCATCTACTGTATATTTTAAATTGGTCCCTTGAAGAAGTCCCACCCATCGAGAATATACTGTATTGAAATTATTAAAATTCTTACACGAAACTATGAAAACTTTACACTTCGCGTAAAACAGTTAAAACCGCAAATTTTAATCCCGTAAGGTAGTTTTACCTTGAGATAACGACAACTGTGTCTCTATACTACCTACCTTAAGGGAAGAAAAGACTGCGAAAGATTATAACGCGGAAGAAAAAATTGCAGAATTAAAAATTGTGATTTTGCATATTGCAAAATATTTACATTATTTGCAAATCTTTTCCTCGGCATTTTTCAGTAACAAGTACTGTAGCAATTCGCAATTTTTTTTCAAGTAGCAATCTTTTCTTCCGAATTTTCCATGGACTATTTTGAAATCCGCAAGTTATAAAATATCATCGTAAAAATCCCTAACAAACACGAAGAAATATACATTCAATTTTTTTTGACCCGCTGAAATTAAATACCCACAGAAATTGGCTTTATTGAGATAAACTTTTGTCATTTCTGGTTTTACATTTTTAAAACCAAGTATGTAAGTAAGTATGAACTCGCGTTTTAGATCCGCATTTTCGAGAAACATTGCCCGCGATTCGCAATCTTTAAATGCCGCTTGTTTTTCTTTAAGAATATTTTCTTTCCTTTGCCCATAAACACCGAAGGACGCCACAGATTTTACCAAAATACCGCTATTTATTTGGAAGCTCATAACCTCCGAACGATTCGGAATTGGCCAAAATAACCAAGCCATTTTTCAAAAAGCATAAAAAGGGCTTTCTTTTGGTACCGAACTTATCTAGTTTAACCCCAATCCACTGGCCGGAAATTTAAGTTGAAAGTTCGAGAAGTGTTGAAAAAATGTAGAAAGGTACTTTCTTGAAGTCCCCTTCACAAGTTTTTATCGCAAAAAATTATTCTTTGCGAAAGTTTATGAAAAATACCCCTTCGGCTCACAAAAGTCAATCAGCATGATTTTTGAAAGGTTTTCGCAAACGTACTCTGTACCACATATCTTCTCTAGACTCGCTGGCCAGTCTCTTTTTCCGAAAGAGCCGAGAAAACGGGAAATCGGATATAAGTGCTGTACACGAAGAAATATACATTCAATTTTTTTTGACCCGCTGAAATTAAATACCCACAGAAATTGGCTTTATTGAGATAAACTTTTGTCATTTCTGGTTTTACATTTTTAAAACCAAGTATGTAAGTAAGTATGAACTCGCGTTTTAGATCCGCATTTTCGAGAAACATTGCCCGCGATTCGCAATCTTTAAATGCCGCTTGTTTTTCTTTAAGAATATTTTCTTTCCTTTGCCCATAAACACCGAAGGACGCCACAGATTTTACCAAAATACCGCTATTTATTTGGAAGCTCATAACCTCCGAACGATTCGGAATTGGCCAAAATAACCAAGCCATTTTTCAAAAAGCATAAAAAGGGCTTTCTTTTGGTACCGAACTTATCTAGTTTAACCCCAATCCACTGGCCGGAAATTTAAGTTGAAAGTTCGAGAAGTGTTGAAAAAATGTAGAAAGGTACTTTCTTGAAGTCCCCTTCACAAGTTTTTATCGCAAAAAATTATTCTTTGCGAAAGTTTATGAAAAATACCCCTTCGGCTCACAAAAGTCAATCAGCATGATTTTTGAAAGGTTTTCGCAAACGTACTCTGTACCACATATCTTCTCTAGACTCGCTGGCCAGTCTCTTTTTCCGAAAGAGCCGAGAAAACGGGAAATCGGATATAAGTGCTGTACGGGAATTGCAAGGAAGGAAAAAATTATTTTTTCAACCCCGAGTGCTGTACGGAGACTCTCCATCACTGCACTTTTTTAGCTTACACCGCTACATCTAGTGGCTTAAGAAAAGTGAGGGGAAAGTAGTCATTAGGAAACGATCCAGATATGTATTTTCTAAATTTTCGAATTTTGGTTCTGCATGATAATATTGCTAGGTAAAACATTAACCTTTTAAAAATACAGCGAGTTCGAAAAAAACCAAGTTAACTTAGCACATGATGAAATAGTACGTAAAAAAAGGTAGAAAAAAGTCCGCAAATTTAGAAAGATTTCGCAGATTAACACAAGATATTTTTCGTACTCTAGGAGAAGAAAGGGTTTGCGGAAAAAGCTTTATTATAGAAAAAAATTGAATAATTTAGATTGAAACTACCTAAGGCAGAAACTAGTGACGATAAAGATGTTCCGCGAATTTACAGAAATGCCACTAAGTGTATAATACCTTAAAGCAGATAAATTTCCGCGGCAACAAAAGTTTGCGTTCTAACAGTCACGGTTAGACTAGTAAGCTAGTCGAATTTTTAGGGCCATAAAACCGGATTAAAAATCAAAACGAGAAAATCTCCAACGACTAGTTCACTAGTCAACGTCACGGTCAGAAAACCACGAATTCTACGAAATGCAGTTTTTGGCCGCAAAATTATAATTCGTCCGAAAAAACAGCCTAAAGCCCTTATTTTTCCACGCATTTTAAACACTCAACGAACGCTCAAATGACGTTTGAGCCAGCTCAGCCACGTAATCCAGAATTTCATGAAATATAGACATTTGCTTGAACCAGGGTCTGTCGAAAAAAATAGGCGTGAGCCGCAAACTTGAAATGCCACGTAATTTGCACGCCGTAAAGTAATTGTTAGGAATAGTCTGGTCTAAGAACGGTGAAAATCTCTTCTCTAAAGTATAAGATTTTCCACAATGTAAGACTGCTTTAATTCACACAAAAAATCGCTCCATTATGTTGCTTGGACCGTTGTTATGGAATATTTGAATAGTTTCGTGTCATCAAGCCGGTAAATATATTTGACGTCAAATAATTCGACGAATTTAATAGAAATATATCAAAGAGAGCAGACGAGCTTTCAGGTAAAAAATAGAAAATTGGTGAATATTTCAATGAATTTTTGAACAATACAACATTCACAAATAAATTATTTTCATCTCGAAATGAATGGTATGGTCGAGGAACAAATAAATCATATGGAAGAAATGGTTGCGGAAGAAAACGATCGACATTCAACTTCAAGCGGAGTATCTGTATTAAGTAGTTCTGTTGATTCGATAGATAACGAATCACAAGATGAAGAGCAACCACCATCAACCGGCAATTCTAGTGGCATTGGAAAAGAAGATTGCTTTGCTCCTTTTCCACGTGATGATTATTTGAAGAAAATCGGTTATCATCTTATCATGTCTTCTTCTGATGAAGATGAAGAACAAGTACGCATGTTGGTCGGGAACAAAAATTATCGAATAAGAAAAAACGGCGAAGTTCCGCCTGTAACTCGACCAAAGAACCTAAAAGTTTTAAACTGGCTCAATAAACACTTTCATGGAGCTGACAAGGTAAAAAGTCAGGATGATACTGGAGAAACGAAAGGTAAATCAATAAGCAAGGAATCACCGGAGACAAGCAAACATACTGAAGTAGATAAAAAGGCTTCACATAAACCGATAGTACTACCACCAGACTACATTGCAAACGTCAATCTCCTCAACAAACAAGAGTCTTTGAAAGACTACTTCAAGTTTATGGATGATGATTCTTCATCTTTACATTCTGGCAACAGCAATGATCGATCCACATCTTCTTCTTCTTACTGCTCATCGTCCTCGTTAGACAGTGATCTTGAATATTCTCCAAATCAATCGTCTTTCTTCGTACCACACAAAACAAATCCCTTTGGTTTATCGGCTATTCTGTCTGCAGGTGCTCAATTCCGTTTCGACAAAGCGGTGAGGAAAGCACATCAAAGTAATCAAAGGGATAAGACACCCATGAAATTAACAATGCATGATACCAGGAAAAGGGGAGTTCCGGAAGAAGTGAAAGGTGTTAGACATAACAAGAATTGCTGCTTGAGTGCGAAGAAAAAAATGGGGTTGTCAGAAATCGTAGAATCGATTGATTTCGACGATACTTCAGTGGATAATTTTCCAGGCTTGAACAAAAGGTGAGGCAAGTTGTGCCACGCAAGGCTCAAAAAAATTACCATTTGAATCTCTCACAAGCGACAATTTTTTGCCATTCTTTTAGCTTTTAGATAAAAATTTTCCCTCAGTTTCTAAACATCATTCAAATGATAACATCTTGTATAGAACTTAAATTTCCGGCGAGGTCTATTCACTACCCCTGTCTTCCAAAAAACATCGTTCAAAAAAACAACTAAAAAAGTCAAGGATTGGTTCAATGGGAAGTTTATCTACCATCTTCATTGATTTGATATTTTTAGGACCGGGTTTTCAAGGAAACTGATCGCCAATGAATGGTTGATAGCAGCACCAAGAACTTTTACTTACAAGAAAAATACAATTAAACCATATGACGATGTTCTATTTACACTTGATTATTTGGAAAGACGAGAGAAATTAAGAGTAAATCCATTAATTCAAAATGAAATCACCGTTGGTTATTGTCTTCGAAAACCTCCATTATCACCAATTGAACCACTTCCTTCATCGTCATCAGAATCTGATAACTCTGATGATGAAGAATGTACTCAACAGGTAGAATCGATTCCATCTAAGGAAGAGACATCTCACGACGAAGATGATCATGAAAAGTACGGGAAGTCACCACAGGCGACTGATAATGATTCGGTAGATTCTGAAAAAGACCAAGAATCAACATCGATGTCAAGTGAAGATAAAACCCAACAACAATCAGCTGTTCTAGATTCTGAAAGAGACCAAAAATCAACATCGATGTCAAGTGAAGATAAAACCAAACAACAATCAGCTGTTCTGGAGAAAACTTCAGAAAACAAAAAAGAAGAGCTAGGCAAGCCCAAGTTATCGGTAGCAAGTGAAAAAGATGTGACAGTTCAATCTGGAAAATTAAAAGATTTGCCAAAAGATGAGCATGAAATCAAACAAACAACTGCTACTCAGCCAACAGAAAACAAAGGAGAAGACAGCTTGCTACGCAAACAACAGTTATCGTTTGTGAACAAAAAGAAACTGATAGTTAATTTTGCAATAACACAAGATTCGCCAAAAGATGAAGGTAAGATCCAACAACAAACAAATGCTTTGTCTCCAAAATCTCAGAAAAAGAAAGAGGAGAGACCTAAGTCGAAGTCATCCAGGATTGAGAAGGGTTTGGTAAACAAATCGAGTACAACACAAAACTCGGCTCACTCATCGAGATATGGAAATGAATCCTTACAACAAAGATCAGTTCTGTCTCAAGTAGGAAACAAACAGAAGTTATTTAAACAGAAATTCTCATCAACTTCACCTGTCTTTGGGAAATCCGCTATCAGAATTACTGAAGAAGAACAGAAAATTTTTGACGATCTTGCAGACTATGTGAGACCTGATTCTGCTGACAACCTTAGCGAACGAAGAAACGAAGAGAAAAATGATGCAGGAAAGACTGATACACAGAAGACCGTAAAAACAACTGAAAATCAAGATGGATTCGGGAAGTCTTGTAGTCTGGTAGTCAAAGATCAAGAGGCAAAGAATTCAGTATTTTTAAAATGTAGTAAATCTCAGAATTCGATGGTATCAGAAGTTAGGCAGCCCCAAAACAGCAAGGGACCTAAAGATCGGGAATTAAAGATTCCCAAAAACAGTAAGAAATTGAAAGTCAAACAAATTCAAAGTAGCAAGGCAACGAATGACCATGAAGCGGCCAAGAAAATCGGACCCCTCGAAGAAATTCAGAAATCGGAAGCAACACCAGAACCTTTTCCGCAAAAACTGAACACAGCAAAATATGAATTTAGGAATAGTCAATCGCTTAAAGAACACGAAAAAGGGAACGATAACCCTGGACGACTTTCTGAAGATATTCAAAGTGGAAAACAATCCCGAGGTCCTCAAAACCGACATAAATTGAAGTTTTTGCAGATCAACGAAATTCGATCATTTAAAGATCCTGTTATTGATTTAAAGAAACTAGGAATTCCTCGAATTAACAAGAAACTGAAACCAGTTGAATCCAGAAATATCCAGGAACCTCATCTCATAACAGAAGAAGAAGTAATTCATATTGATTCTAGTATTCATGTGAAAAGAGGTAACATTTATGCTCATCAAGGAGTATCAGATGAAAATAAATCAAAAATCCATGAAAGGTCTACAAGAATTAGACCAAAAACTGGTCGCAACAGAAACCCAGAACAAACAACAAAACGAAACAATAGAATTCCAACTGAAGGTAAATCTTTATGCTGCAATTCTGACTTGTCATCTCTTCGAAACGAAGAAGATGAAATTCAAAGTTCATCGAGGACGAACAAGCGACAAACTACGGCAATTGTATACAAGCAGCCATTTGAAAAGCATGCTCTTGACGAGGCAGCATATATTCAAGACAAAGGAAATGATCCGCCAAAATTGGTTAATATACACGAAATCAAAAATAAAGATAAAAAGTATAGGCTTCAAAAGCTCGAGAAGAATGTTATTAAACCAAAAAACAATAGCACCAAACCATTTCTAGACTTCCTTCAAGTACAAAAAGTTGGTCAAAAGAACCCAACTGCTTTTTGCAAAGATTACAGGCAAAATTTAAAAGACACAAGGCTGAATGAAAATAGAAACTTGAAAACGAATTCAACTTCAAATGGAGATGTGAATGATAAAAACATAAACAAAAAATATGTCAGCTTCTCAAATGATTTAACAGAATCGTTTTCTCCAGAGCCGACGACATACTTCCAGATTCCTCAAAGGTTACCACTTCCTGCCATTCCAACAATGGTGAAGAAACTGAAATCCATCATTAAAAAGCCAAAAACTCCCCAGACTCGTAGGACTGACGGTGTTTCTTTGCCTTCGATTCCAATAAGAAGGAAGCTACTACCAATCAACAACCATAAAGTCCCAAAATCTCCATATGAAGAGAATACAGCCTTACCATTCATACGAAAACCGTCAATATCACCCGATTTCATAGAAAAACAAGTGGGTACAATGAAAATACATAAAATTCCCGATAAGCTTCCGATATTGCCAATAGCAACAAACAGTGACGAACTTAATACTAAAAAGGAGATGTGCAGTGAAAACCACGTGATGCTTCAAAAAACGAAGCAGAGAAGTTCAAGGAGAAAGAATATTTCCCTGGAGGTTAGACCTCAATTAACCGATTCATCTGAACAGTGGTTTCAAGGACCAATCAAAATTTCACGCAATGATAAAAACAAACATGGTACGAGAGAAAAAACAGTTAATGTCAGTGGAATTCTTCATAAATCATCAATGAAGCACGTCAATAACCAAAATGGTTCACACCTCTTATTTGTACCAAAACCTCCATCAAAGGACAAAAACAAAAATACCAAAGGAAAAACATCTGTGAATGAGGTCAACAGTTACAATGGTCCACCCCCCTTGTTTGTACCCAGACCTCCATCAAATGACAAAAAGATTGGCGTAAAACCACGGCCATTCCACGGGCGACATTAAATGAAAAACGGTTTTACAAAAAGTATTGGATCTAAAAAATTTTGGTTACACTTACTGTATAAAATAAATAGGTATAAGTATATTGAAATATATAAATTATTATTTGAAAGAAAATAGTTTGTCGTTCTTTTTTCGGAAATACAGAACTATCTATACAGCCAAAAAAGGTCAAAATAGGCTTACTTTAGATTTGTTTTTTCTGAACTAATCAAGATACGCTTGAAACAACTACATAATTTCCAATTCCCAAGTTTGATGTTCACACCATAAAAAAAACGCTTGATATTTTTACGTTAGGAGCGCATAGCGGATAACGTATTGGAAAAAATTGCCATCCGAAACTACAATCATAGTCTGCGTTCCTATAGCCTACTTAATCTGTGCAGTCGCAAGTCACTGAATTCAAGTATAACAAAACTTTAAATTCGTCACACCAAAAATGTAGCAAAAAATGATCCATCAGTGGATTCTATTTTATTGTTATACGGCATAGTCATTAAACCTATGTAATAGTCATTATTACATTCAAGGTTTAAAGTACATACAGTATGTAATGATAAAAGCGTTTTTATGTGCAGTGCGATTGCTATTAAAAGGAGTGCTAAAAAAAGTGAATGTATCAATATACAGTATCAAATCTTTAATTTCTGGTATCAAAGTTTTACAAATTTATCATTTTAAGATGTGGTGGCTTTATTTTTTTACTTCAAATATCAAGATTTCACATAGCCAAGCTTTCACGTAATATTTTCAGTAACTGTATTTTGTTTATTTCTCCATAATTCTGTTTCAAATTGGTTTACCTTATCGTGGAAAATTTCACCGGGTTGAAATTTAGTTGGGGGAAATGTTATTCCCTAAAAGTTAGTCCCTATCCCGATAAAGTATCTCTATTTTCAAAATAAATTCCAATTTGAGGTCCTTTTTATTTCAAGTTGTGACTTGTTTTTCGCTGAATTTTCCGCTTTCAAGCTGTTGAGCTTCCTGTTCTCTTTTTGGTCTTCAATTTGAAAAATCTTATTCGTTATAAGTTACCTTTCGAGCGAGTCCTTATTTTCCAATACATGGAAAATGAACTCTGAGAAAAATGAAAAACACAATTAATTTCAGGGTTTCGTGTTTCATTTCATGTGCATTTTAAGCTGTTTTTCTCGGCGTTTTGCACAAATCTATGAAAATGTTAGATTTTGCATGGATTCAATTTTGCGGTTCTCTGAAAAAACTACGAAAACTGCGAAATCCATGCAAAATTTTATCTTTGTAAAGTATAAATTAACAGTAAGATTTACAAAAATCTCATTTCACGGATGGTTTAGAATTCAAGTTTCGTTAAAAATAATGTCCAGATAGTTTCAAAATTCTTATAAAGGAAAACAAATAAATACTGATTCGTAATAAGTTATGTAAAGAAATGTATCGTTTTACTTTCAACCCTTAGACGCCGAGTGACGCCAATTGGCGTCCAAAATTGACCAAAATACCACTATGTCTTTAGAAGCCCATAACTTTTAAACAATTCAGAAT
>JAUBWS010072144.1:0-13686 GCA_032270445.1 Darlingtonia californica
CAAGAATGCTTCAATTACTATATTTTGAGTCTTTGATATTTCTTGACCAGGATTGAACCCAGGTTCTCTAGCCATTGACGAACACTCTTACCACTAGACCAACAGCCGGTTTTTTTTTATCTATATTCGGTATTCTTCTATCATAATAGCTTCCAGATGAAAACATCGTTTAATCACATCTTAAAAATCGCGAAAATGAATTCACGCAGTGTACGTAAATTGTTTGAAAGTTACGAAATTAAATCCATTGGAATCCATTTAAGGTAGATGGGTAAATGTGGTAAATCTATACTAGCTATCCCTTTCTCGCAATAGCTTCTAGATGACAACACTACCATTAACGGGAATGAAATTGAAACATTTGAAAAAGAAGAAGATGAAGAAGAAGATCATGAATTTTTAAGTATGATGAATGAAGGTTTATCACAGATTGGTTATTCGGCTGTTGGTATCCATCAAGTTTTCCTCAATCTCACATTACAGGTAGAAATTAGTCGGATACGAGGTATGTGAGGCTTGCAAGGCGTGTAATTGCGCGTGAATACTTCTGCAAACGCCTAAAGTCTACCATAGTGCCCAACTGTCCTGTAATTTTGGTAATAATTTAATTCACATTATGGACATTAGCCCGTATTGGAATTTCTTTCATTAAGATTAAGGTTGTTGAGCCTGATATAACCTAAAATAAGGTTATTTCGTCGAATGCGCTTAAGTCAATCTGTTACTTTTTCTGTGTTATATAGATTGATAGATACATTGATCTTTGCGATGGCTGTACGCCAGGCTTTTTCTTATGTCCAGGCCTGTATTAAATTTTTTACGCTAGTTCGAAGGGTTCTGGAAACCTTCGTTTACAGGACGTTGTTTCGCGCTGCAATGGCGCGTCAATAGTGTTTATTTCCGTTAATTGACGTGTTTTATGCACCTGAATCCAATCCATTGATGTATGCGCGAGTAATTTTGTACTTGTCGACATTAATACGTACGGAATACTTTCAATATGGTATGTATTATAAGTAAACGTGACGTCCAGTTGACATGCATTCTGATTTGATAACCAAATTTTATTCTTTTCTCATTAAGCCTGTAGCTTGTCTTAGGCTCTGTTTGTGCATAGGATTTCCACAATAACAATGTGTTCTGCCCGGGGGACAAAAGTCTCTTGGATATTTCTATCCGAGCTGGATGGAACTAGAGGCTATGGGGGACAACTTCCTGTCACGATGAAAGTGGGAAATTCTTGCATTTTGGTACATATTTTGAGAATGTGCTGAAAAAGTTTATTAGGCTGCATTATTTTAATTGAAGAAACGTCGTTGTTAATATCAATGAAATGGAAGATGATTGTGTGTTGGGGTTAGTTTATTATAGTAGTTATAGTCTTTCCTTTGTAGATTTTGCAATTTTGTGGGTTGGCTGGACGGGGTGGTATTGGGTTTGAATGCATTGTTTAGGGGAATACTCAATATCTATTACGCCAAAGGGGGGAGCTAAGATTTTTCAGGGGGGGGGGGGGGACAACCCCCTAGGACACCATGAATGATTTTGTAGGCCTTGTTTACACGTAATATTTCCAATAATTTTGTAATTGCTTACAGTCATGTAAATACAAATGCTTTATCTTAGGAAAAAAGCCTGGAAGATATTTCGTTCCTGCAAAGTTACAGCCATTTACAGGTTATCGACTTTTCTCACAATCGACTAAAAGGTCAGTAAAATCTCTAACGGTCATTCTAACGACAGTGAAAAAGCCTGCTGTTTACGACTCCGTATATAATCTTACCTTGACGTAAGTCCACATACGATAAACGAGGCGATATTATTAGACCTTGTGGTTGAGTCCTCACTGAAAGCCGTGATCAATTTAAATCTTAGTGACTGCTTGATTAATCAACTGCAACTTGTAATGATGTTCGCAAACGATAATAGCGAGGTCAAGCAAACCGAGATCGGGGTAAAATAGCGCAGTTGATTTGGAAATTGCTATGCTTTTCAAGTTTCCGGAAGGGCATCGGTCAGGGTCTAATTTGGCAAGCGTTATCACGTTAATGACATCCATGCGAACGTCACACATGTAGGATCCTAAGATACGAGGCCACCTTCTTTTCAAGTGAGCTGTATATCGACAGTGGTATGTATACGTGACTATCGTTTTCAACTTGTAACTGCAGTCGCAAGAGGATTTGAACCTATAACATTCATCTTCCACAATTAGACTGCCGTTGTGGCGATTTATTCTTTTTGCAACGAATACATTTTTCTTTTTTCGTTTTAGATATAACTATATTGAAAAGTTTACCATATCTCATATCCTTGAACGTATCGCACAATGAGTTGACTGAAGTGCTTGATTTCACACCACCTCTTCGAATACGGGTGAGTGTTTTGTTTATTTCTCTGCTGTGGAGGGTACTATAGAAATGTCTGCGTTTACCATGTCTCAATTTCATTTAGTCCAGGAACTGGTTTTATAATATTAGCGTCCGAATTTAGCAAAAGTGTTCAAAAATGGCAAAATCGTTGACTTTTTAAGACCTATTTCTTCCAACCAGTACAGAATTTTACTGTACTTGCTAAAACTTCTTCTAAGTAGCTAAACAGTTTTTTTAAGGGCTTCAGATGGTATAGGTCACTTTCTCCCGGAATCTTTTTGAAATTTCATGATTCATTACGGTCCCAGTACCTGAAAGAACCGCTAAGAAACCGTCTGACGCGTGTACTAACCATATAAGGATTCTTCTCAGAATAAATTAAAATTCTGAGGAAAATGGGTCAACCAAACCTATTGCTAGGACTGATTAAACTCATGACATAACCACTGTGGCGATTGATTTCAGACGACCTATTCCTGAGTAAAACCCATACTTAATAAACACGCGGAAGTATTTCTTTAATCATTAGACAGACTTAATTAGAGAGTCAAAAACATACGTATTATTATTTTGCTCAAGTTCTTCGCATCAAGAATACAGTAAACATCTCTACTATTTCCATTGCTCAACCACAATACACGGGCTAATATATATTACTTACTACAGTAGACTCCCGTTAACTCGGACCCTCAAGGGAATGGAAAAAATGGCCGACTTGGCGAATGTCCTCTCAGTAAGTCGGACTTATTGAAAGTGTCCGAAATATCGAGATTATGAAAAAATAAAACTCTTTAAGAAATCACATACACATCTTTCTGTCCTGTGCTCTGACACACTTTTTTATTATTTTGTATTTCTCAGTTATAGTTCTGGTTTTGAGTTTTCTTTCACAACTAGCAACCTTAGACATTTCATCTTACTAGAAATCTTTCGGCATACTTTACTTACCGGACTCGGACCCGGACCAGGACTTTTAGAAAGACCGGACCCAGGACCTTTAGAAAACCGGACCCAGGACCTTGAGAAAAACCGGACCCTTGAGTTATTATCAGATCAAAAAGTCCGTTTTGAATGAAATTTGGTACCTTAAGTAATCAATTAAAATTTCTAACCTTAACTAAACATTTCTGAAATCAGCACCCTTTAATTACCTATGGTACCAAATTTCATTTAAAATGGATAATTTTTTATTTTTTTGACAAAAAATACCTCAAAACAGGTATTTCCGGTATGATAATTGAAAAATAAACATCATTTTTGAAATCAGCACCCTTTAATTTCCTAAGGTACCAAATTTCATTCAAAACGGACTTTTTGATCTGAAATTACCTCAAGGGTCCGGTTTTTCTCAAGGTCCTGGGTCCGGTTTTTAAAGGTCCTGGTCCGGTTCCGAGTCCGGTAAGTTAAGTGTGGCAAATCTTTCAAGACAACAAAGTTTTAGCCGATACATGCAGTGTATTTGTTTAATTTCGAACGTTTGAAAATTCCTAGTCCTAGTTAAACGAAGTTTTTGGTCGAAGGGATCTCGAAAATCAGTACGAGTTAGCGAATGGTTCGAATTAACCAATGTACGACTTAAACGGTTTTAGCCTGAGTTGATAAAGAAAAACCATCTTATTGTATATTATCTTTTATAGGAGATGAACTTTTCAAACAACAAAATCACAAAGATTAACGATTTATCAGCTCATGCATTATTACACACTTTGTTGTTAGATTGTATCCTTTTCAATTTGTCTTATCCTTTTCCCAGATTCAATATATCGGTCACTCACTGTCACTCTCCTTGACCTTTAAAGAAGCTTTGTTTAATTGTTCGACGAACTCTGCGCAAGCGTAGACGGTGACATGTAGAACAATCAAGCGCTGTTGCACGTTTTTTATAAAAACTCCAAACGTTCTTAAATGTTTTCGGATTTTAAGCTATTGAAGCTTTCAAATGTTCTAAACAGATTCTAAACTTTTTACCATTTGAAGCCTTACGTTACTATATGGTTTGTTTTTATAAGAAAACGTGTATATACTCGTATATATAGCGCGCACAAAACAATTTCGAAAACATATACATTTAAAAAAAAGCAATTTCAATAGCCTTGCAAACTTATTGGCTGTTTTGAAGTATATTCGTATGATTTCTGTAGAGAGTTTAAAGAGTTTTGTTCTTGAAACGGATATAATAGCGATTGGAAAATGTACGTAATACAATTTTAACTCATGCGCAGCCCAACGGCGCTATCCCACTCGGCAAAATCATAAAATTACGCCCGTGGAAGGGTTCATTCTACAGTACTCTCCCGATAACTCGAACCTCCAAAAGACCAATGAAAACTGTTCGACTTATCAAATGTTCAAGGGACCGATCAAATTAGTTCGAGTTAATGAAAGTTCGAGTTAATGAAAGTTCGAGTTATCAAGGGTTCGAGTTGTCTTCAATATAAATAAACTCCTCCACAGACGATTTTTTCATGATTTTGCCGAATGGGATGATTGTAGAACAAAACTACCGAATAAAAATTTTTAGGTTGAAATCCTAACTTTTGGGTGGCCCTATTTTCAGTTGAACCAATATGGATGACGGATTTCTATGGGTGAACTAGAAGGTTAATACTATGAACAAGAAAGGTTACTAATCTGTCTTATTTTGAAGTCCTTTCTTTAATTACCCTTGTTAAAAGCAGTTGTTTTCGCATATTAAATTTTCTTTAACGTTTATATCTCATTGCAAACGAACAGTCAACGAAATTGAAGATATCGCTGGTATTTCTGGCTGTCACAGTGTACGAAATCTTAGCCTATCGCACAATAAAATAACAAAAATATCTGGTCTGGATAATTTACCAATTAAACAGTTAGACCTGGTAGGTGGATGTTAACTTACGAATGACATTGAGTAGAATTTTACTGTAAACTGAGAATTACGCTGACTTTTTATCTTCTGCGCATGTTCACTTGACAACTTTCGTGTAAATTCATCTAAAAGTCTGTTAACTCAATTCGCAGAATTTTACTGCTTTCTCTGTTGACCTTTCGCGAAAAGTTTGAAAGCTCTTTTCAAGTTCTACAGTTTTTCCCTGTAATTTTCTCTTCAAGCCAAGTCATACTATCTTCGCTAGTTTCTCTGTTGTTATCTTTTGTAGAGTTTCAATCAGATCAAGAAGATTGAAAACATACAAAATTTGAAATGTATTCAAGTAAGTTGGAAACTTCTCATTTCATTTGCTTAGGAGATGTAAATAAATAGGAGTGTCATATTATAATTAAATTTTGAGACAATTAAGGCAGCCCCAGAGACAAAATTCTGCTATATAGATGTGACTCGTTCACGACCCTACGTAATCAAATAACCCATGCTCGTCAAATTTTTGTTTCTTCGAAAATTTTTCAACCTGATATTGTTCTATCAACATTAATACAATGATGTTGTAACAAACGAGTTAAAAATTATTTTGGACTTAATGCTTACAGTCTGAAAATGGTATTTTTCGGTATTGACTTTTATAACTAGTTGAAACGTTTTCAAATCTTTCGTACATGTCGTCACCCGGCTTTTGTAAATGAAAAACGTTTTTTTAATACACCCTGGGTTTACTGGGAATAACGATAATTAGGTGTGATAGGTGGACAATTAAAATAACGTCATGTATGTATTTATTTTGTTTCAGTACATTAATCTAAGCAATAATTCTATTCGAAGTTTACGTGGTCTACAAAACCATGGAGTCCTTGAAGAAATCAACCTACAGAATAATCAGGTACTTTAAGTATCAGCGTTTTTTAAGTTTCTGAATTGCTGACACACATATGGATCCGTGACCGGGTAGTAAGGCGTTGAGCTTAGAACTCAGGGGTCCCGAGTTCGACGCCGGTACGAGACTTTCGGTGGTTCCCTGTAGGTGTTTCACAGGAAGGCAGAACCATCATTGATAGCAGTTCAAAGAGAACTGAAGAGGCTATCCTGGATAAATAAGTTCAAATAACACCTTCAAGTAGGCCATTGAACGCCTAATGAAGGCATCAAACTGCAGCCACAGATCTAGGAATCTTTCTTGTTTCAGACCCTTTCGGAGTTAGTGTAGCCGCCTTGTTTGGGGGTGCAAGTACGAACTTTGGACGCAATTTCATTCCCGCTTTATGAATTTTCATCATATGATTATATTCCCAAATGAAAAGTAAAAATAGTGTTAAGTACAGTGCGCTATCAATTATAATACATCTATTGTTTTATCTACTCTTATATTGTAAGAGTATATTGTATTTTCTCTACTAGACGCCCCCTCTCTATTAAACGCCCTTCTCTAATAAACGCCCCCTCTAATCCTGAAAACATTCTATAAACTCTCCTCTCTAATACACGCCCCTCTCGATTGCTGAAAGCCTTCATGAGTTGATCGATTTAGACGATATTGAAGTCGATTTTGTTAGTATAGAAGTTTTCTAAACATTGCTAAAAAGAACTTTGACTAAGAAAAATTCTTTTTGAAATAAACGCTTCTCTCTATTTATCGTCCCTCTCTAATAAATGCCCCCCACCCTCTTAAAATCCAAAACATTAAATAGGGAAAATACGATAATGACCGCTTTTGTTTACCTGGTCCACAGTCCAACTTGCACCCAAAAAAGATGGCTATGCTAACTCTGAAAGGGTCTATCACATATCAACCATTTTCTTAACCGTTATCGCAATCTCTGAGTTGGATGGAAAACCTTTGAATTTTGATATTCATTGCCATCCCAATTACGCTCTGTAATCATTCTTCTTTGTTTTTTTTAGATTTTAGATTTGGCAGAAATTAGGTATTTGAGGGACTTGAGAATGTTACGAATTCTAAGCCTGACTGCTAATCCAATCCAAGTAAGTGATTTTCTATTTTCTAGAGCTTTTAATATTTGCATAGGAATATAAGCGTGCTAAAGACAATCCATAGGTAGAACCATAGATTAGGCTGTCTCCAGAAAGATTATTGTGGTTTGTGGATAATGAATTTGGGAGGGGTTGTCTTGATTGAAATTTCATGAAAGTATGGTACGGGAACACAATAAACGTATGGAATTCAAAGTTGAAACCAACCATTTTAAACTTCCACATTGGGTAAGAGCTATTGTACGGCAAAATGACTAGACATCCAACGGGTATAACCTTTTAAAGGCAGAAACTTCCGCGGGAAGTAAGTTTCGCGGTTTTGCGTTTTATTTGGTCTTCAACTTTTCAAACATGACGCACTGCAATCAAATTGGTTAAAATAGACCAAATATGTCGTTTTCAGTAAGTTTTCCACTAATTTCTCTTTTAATTGGTTAAATTTGCGAAAGTTTCTTCCGGGACGAAATTTTCTAAATTCGTCGAGCCGCGAAAGTTTTTTCTGTGAAACACGAAAATTTCGCGGTCGGGCTGACCCGCGAAACATTCAAGGTTTCTTCCTTTAAAGTAGGCGAATATTGGATATGCCCAGTGGCTAAAACGAATTAAGAAAATACTACATCCTCAATTTTTCTAAAAAACCGAAGTGACAGAACTTCGTAATCTAGGAGTTAACGGCTTCGGTCCCAGGCTACCACATGGTGAGTATCCAAGGTGTTAATTTCTAAACGACCGTATCCTATACTTCTTAAGACCTTGGAATCTTTATTTTGAGAAAGAAATTCAACCTCAAGTAAAAAGGTCTGTTTTGAGCCGCCCGATTTAAAAAATGTTAGATTTCTATTACCGCACTAAAATCAAGTTATTTTAGCCGGGTAAAACTACACCATCCAATGAATTCAACGCCCATGAAAAGTAAAGAGGGTTAAACTTGTCAAAAATTGAAATTCAATGACATTTTATCTTCTGTTTATTTAGGACACAGCTGATTATCGTTTGTCAACCGTATTCAAACTCTCAATGTTGGTGGAACTAGACGGTGTTCAAGTTTTGCCGGAAGAAAAGGCACGTTGCTTATTTTTTGCTGCCCAACATCGAAGTACACGATGCGAATTGATTTCTAAAAAAAATTTGTTTTGTGGAAAATTATTTTCGCAAATTCAATTAAAATCCGCGAAAATTGAAATAAAGTGAATAAAAGAAACTGGCGCGAATGCAAATTTTTTGTTTTGTGTAAAGGCCATTTTTCATCTAGCAGTTTTATTCGAAAAACTATAACACTCCAGCATTTGATTCGCTATTTTGTAGCGCATTCACTTGAACGTCAAGGGAATATTTTTGACTCTTGAAACGAACAGAACGCACAAAAGCGCATGCAATGCAGTGCACATCGATGGCGCTATGTTCATCGAACAAACCTACCAAAACTATTAAAGTGGAAAGCGGCCTCAAGTCAGCACAAAATTGACTCGTCATGGATAATTAACTTGCGTATAAATAACTTCAAAACAAACATCATGGCCCACTTGTTAGGTAGGAGATCTAGCCCTCTGGCTTTATGGTTCTCCTAAATGAAGCGAAGATTTTTTTTCCTTCAGAGCGTAGAGTTAGATAGATCTCAAAATCAGATGTTTATTTGATTTTCTTCTCTTTCCAGGTTCACGCCGATGATTATTTCAACGCTAGCGACGAGTTGATATCGTCAAGAGATCACATGTATAATGTCATGAAATATTACCAACGCCCCCAGAAGCTTTTAGACAGGTTTGTTGCAACTGCTCGCTTGTTCAAACATACAAATGATTATTTTGTGTAGTGTAGCCGTATGTATACTTCCGCACGAGATGGCGTGATGCTAAGTATTATGTAATCATCAATCTCGTACACGATTACACCATTCTGATTGACTGGTACTCACGTTAAGAATACTGATTAATCATTTCCCAGTGGGCAAAATTGTGAAAAAACCCATGTGAAGGAGTGTTTCTATTTAAAGGGCATGCAGAACTGCGTACCGTTTAGAATGAGAAAACACTCCTCCACTTAGGTCTTTTACGCTCGCTGGGTAATCTCTACATTTGCAGTGCCCTAGGGTTCAACAATTCATTTATTTGCATCACATTGAATAGCCCACATCTCATCGTATCACATAGCATCACATTACTTCATCACATCGCATCGCATCTCATCCCATCGGATCATATCACTCCATCGCACCACATCACATCACATCACATTACATCGTTTACATTAGGTTATATCAAGTCAAATCGCATTGAATTTAAAAATAGCATTACATCAAATTGCATTGTGTTACATTTCATTGAATAAGTTCACCATCACATCACATCGCATTGTAAAGCATAACAAAAGTAGCTGTCCACTTCTAACAGATTTTTATATCTTTAGTACGTTACCAGCGATCGATCCTTATCCCATGTTAATCATTGTTGGTCCCTTGGGAATTGGAAAGAAACGACTGACC
Source organism: Darlingtonia californica (assembly GCA_032270445.1). Classification (NCBI taxonomy): domain Eukaryota; kingdom Viridiplantae; phylum Streptophyta; class Magnoliopsida; order Ericales; family Sarraceniaceae; genus Darlingtonia; species Darlingtonia californica. The sequence goes on from JAUBWS010072144.1 coordinate 9,716, forward strand.
CAAAAACTTTGTGATGAATTTCCTTCTTATTTTGGTAGAAGGTATATGCTTTTATGTTAGCACTGTGACTAGTCTGCTAGTCTGTATTTCTATAGCCTAATTAATTAGTCTAGTTAGTACCTTGCGCTAGATTATAAACATGAATGGCTTGATTCTGCGAATAACTTTTTATTTTATTTTATGGCTTTTTCACTTGGAATGAATAATTTTGGCAACGCTCGGGTAGAAAGGGCATCAAGCTCCCTAAATCGAATGTCATAAATACCGAGATGTCTCACGGATGTCTCACGGATGTCTCACGTCACAAATTTTAATTTTTTGAACCTAGTCACAAATTTTAAGTATCTGAACGTAACTAAAAAGATACTGAAAAATAATTAAATCTTTCTTGCACCATGCAGGATTCGAACCGGGGACCTCTAGATTCCTAGTCAACATCCCTGTCAACTCGGTCACCGCGGCCTAATATTCCGCTTTCAAGATATATATCCAGGCTAGATATAAATGTAAGTATCAAGGCTAACCTTATCAATGATATGAAACAAGAAATGATGGTGAGACATCTCGGTATTTATTGAATAGTCCTAAATTGCGAAATTTCATCTTTATTTTGTTCTGAAATTCTGAAAATCATTTTTTCAAAACACACTCTGGTTGATATACGCGATGCCACTTCACAAAATTTTATGAAATTTTATCGAATATCTACATTTGTTTTAGAAAATGTTTTATGTTGGTTGTCGTGTTGTGGTTGATTATTTTCTTCTGTTTTTATAAAGCATAGGCCATACAACCCGTGAACCTTTTATCCAGATACCTGATGATGAAAGAGCATACTATTTTGTAACTGAAGATGAATTCGAAAAGAAAAGATTCAAGGTATTTTTTACATTTTTTATTCTTATTTCTTTTCGCGATTTTTCCAGAGAAACAATTGTTGTAATTTTATTTAAAAATTCCAAGGAAAATGAAGAACAATAGCAAAAAAAAGGCCATTAAAAAACGAAACTATATCCACGTGAATCGCATATTTTTTGAAGATCGCAAAATTAAATCCATCCAAAGTTTATCCACGTAACGTACATGAACTCCATTCATCTTTTGACGTGATGCATTTGGGCATGCATTAGGAGGCCTTGTTTGAATTTGCTGAGGTTTTTTTATGGAAACAAATTGATCCAGACATATCTGAGGGCAAGAATTGAGAGAAAATTGTCAAAATGACTCAATAGCTTAAAGTTATTTGTTAATGGCAAGCAAGGCCTACAAAAGCATATGACACAACATGATAGCATTGTATTTGTACTGACGTCTTAAAAGTGTGCAGGTATCCTATGTGCGGCAAAAAATTACCCTCTCGGACAAAAAAAAGTGTCGGAAAAATTTTTTAGACACAAGAAAATTCACATTTCACTAAAAAATATTCTCCGAATTGAATTTACTTCTGTTATGGTGAATTTAAACAAACTTACGAAATCCATGGGGATTGTACGAATTCCACTCATAAGTTGATTGGCTGAATCTATACAAACTTACATAAAATATTCGGGTACCTTACAAATTGTATTCATATTTTGACAGGGTGAATTTATACAAATTTGTAAAATGCACGGGAATTGTACGAATTCTACTCATAAGTTGATTGGCTGAATCTATACAAACTTACATAAAATATTCGGGTACCTTACAAATTGTATTTATATTTTGACAGGGTGAATTTATACAAACTTGCAAATTGCACGGTTACCATTATGGTATATCCAGACAATCCATAGAAAAAGTGGCTGAAGAAGGACTTGCATGCGTTATGGCTATGGAATTAATAGTAAGCTAGATTTTGTCTCTCTTGGTTCTAAAATTTAGTGATATGGTAAAAAAATACATTTTGCATGATAAATTTATGTAATCCTTAATTTCATTAAACCGCTCTAAAATTATTAGATTATGGTATTTAAAAGGGAGATTTATATCAGTGAGAGTAGAGTGTAATACAAAGACAAGTGTCCTATGTTGGAGAGAGCGCTTTTGAAAGAGCTTCCCCTTTTAATATTTCAGGGTGTGATGGGGTTCAGACAAACTCATTACGAACCACGTTATGTTCTTGTTTTGCCGAAGAATCCTCAGGTAAGTCTCTTACGTTAATGAAATCGTGGCTGAGTGGTTATGGTGCCGACATTGGACCTCTTTCTTTCAACAAGAGGTTGTCGGTTGTAAAAATTACCCAATTTCTGTTAATTTCATAAGGCTCTTTGTAGTTGATTCAAGAAAGCAATACCTTATCTCCCTAAATTGTCGTTGGGCGAAAATATTCGTCGGCCCAAAGTGACGAAATCTTTTTTTTTCAATCCTGATTTTGATACCAAAATCTAACGGATTATCGTTATTGACTCTGTGTTGATTTGATGGCATTGACATTTTTAGGTGGAAAGCAATTTTTCGCCCTAATTTTCGTCACCTGCGAAAACTTTGGTCACTTAAGAATGACTTTTTTCGTCCGATACAAAACTCTCATTTCATCTTTCGTGAAAAATCGATCCAATCGGCAAAATTATTAAAAAAATGTACATAGAGGAGCTTATTTCTATTGTGGTGACAAGCATATTGCATAGAAAAACACTCATCTTGCAATATACCAAGGCTCGTTTATATCTGTAGTGTAGGACTGTAGTGTCTGTAGTAAGCGCTTTGATTACCTGTTCTCATGTGAGATAACTCAGTGGGCAAAATAAGTAAAAACCATATGTTGAGCTGCGTGCCTTTTAAAAAGGAAACACATTCCTCCACATGGGTTTTTTCACGATTTTGCCCGCTGGGAAGCCCATTCCGACGATTTTGCGGAAGGACTACTTACTACTACTCACAATTTCTATTTCAGTTGCACAAGCTAATTATGCATGAACAGAACAGATACACTGAACCTCAAATACTTTCTAGCCTGGAAAGTGTGGAAACGTATATTGAAACGCATCGAAAGAAACCGGGCTACTTTGATGCTACCATTTTATCAGGTAAATGCATTTTCTCATGACAAAAATGGAATGAATTTTGGTGGAAAAAATTATTCAACAAAGCAGTCAAAAACCGCCAAGATTCGGAATTTAGAAACAATTTAAGCATATAGTCAGGGGACGTGAAAAAGTAGAAATTAAAGTCTGTTTCAAAAAGAGTATTAGTTTAGAAAACATTTTCTCACGATTGTCTTCACGTATGATAGTCAATAAGATCTCATTGGAATGATAATCTGGAGTGGAACAATCTTAAATCACTTATAAAATCTTATATTTTGAAAGTGAAGATAGAAGTGAAGATGGAAGTGAAGAAGAAAGAAATGAACTTTTTTCTACTTATTTTACAGCCTTCTAATTTGGTAAACGAAATCTTTGTTGATTTCAAATATCATGATTGTTTTTCTCATAGCTTCATTGCATAAGAAAACATAGGCGCTCAAAATATGCAAAAAAAGCCCTACGATTGGCCATAATCAGATCTTTTGCTTAACTTCCAGGGACTATAAGCTACTTTAAGCATAATTGAGCTTAGTACACGTTTTTTAACAAGCTAACAAAACAGCAACTGAATATCTTGTCAAAATATACATTTTTGCGGTCACAATTAGAACTCGTATTGTGGAAATATGGTCAAAAACTGGGCTTAAAGTTAAGCAACAGCCAGCTTCAAACTAGATTTTGCGCCCTTGAATTAGAAACACTTACTTTGTTTGTTTATTTGGTAAAGAAGGTCTGAATATATACATACCATAAAAATGTACAATATGTACATATAAAATAGACAGTGTCAAGCACTGATGTTGATTCATCTTCGATCCATCAACTGTGGTGATTTTTCCTTAGATAATTTTGATGAACGATACGGACAACTGAAGAAGGTAGTGCTGGATTATTTGGGATTGTCTCCACCGAGTCAAAGCACAATCTTTAACTCTTCTAGTATTTCAAAGAAATCTTTAAACG
>JAUBWS010072166.1:0-13685 GCA_032270445.1 Darlingtonia californica
TTCGTCAGCCATTTTGAATACTGTTTATCAAGCCCAGCCTCGTTTTCATGCCGAGAAAAATAATCTCGGGAAATGTGAATTGCGCATGCATATTCTGTCCGCCTTTGACTACTACAACTAACTGATTCACTGAGTTTGCTCAGTTAGACTTTGGACCTTGCTTGGTTGTTGAGCCAGGTTATTTTCACTTGAGTGCTTTGTTTGAGATAAGCAAAAGATGTTTTCAGTAGCTTAGGAGAGAATGGGGATGACTTGCAGATACATGTTTCAGGAATTTCATACCTGCTGGCTAAATTTTATTTTTTACTCTAGCTATTATAAGTTGAAGGAAGTGAGGGTCTTTGTTTTTTTGTGTTTTTTTCCAGTTTGTTTGTTTGTTTGTTTGTTTCTTTTCTTGTTTTATATACCTAAATATATACATAAATCACCTGACAAATACAACCTTTCAAGGCTATCAAACTCGTCAGGGATGGGTTTATATATATTATACACAATAACCTAATATAGTGTTAAAAATAGCTTCAATAGCTACAAGACAGATAAAAAGATAAAAATAAATATATAAAGTAGGGAGTGGAGAAATGCTTGGTTTGACGGTGGGGTAAAAGTTAATGGAGATAGATTTCTATTCAATTAGAAATTGTTTTAGCAAAGATTTGAACGACTTATGAGATTGCTTGATGTTGGATTTGTAAGCAATTGGTGTTCCAAAATTGAGGACCATAAAACATGATGGTATGCAATGCTTGATCGAGGTGGATGGTAGCGACACCGTTAACGGCTTGTCTGGTTTGGTGGATATGATTAGATTTTTTGAAGAGACATTTTAATGGTGATGGGATGTTACTATCGATGCTGTGACTATATATTCATTTACAAAATTGGACTATGTACAGTTGGTTTAGTGTTAATGGCTGAAACGTTTTAGCGTTTACTGTATTATGTTTGTTTATATTATCTACAATCTTGCTTGAACCCCAAGATGAAATAGAGTACTGGATATGTGATTGTACGAAGCTGTAAAAAAACGGAACGAGTAACTGAGTTTGGTACGAGATAACTCAGTCTTTTCATTATACCTGAGCCTTGTTTGATTTTATGAAGCACTTGTTCCAGCTGACTTTTCCACAGTAACTTGTTATCAAACATCACTCCGATGTAATTTGTTGATTTAAGTTTGGTGAGCTTTTCGTTACCTAGGGTGATTTTGAAGCTATTATCTTGTCTATTTTTACCTGAAAATAAAAGAAAACATGACTTCTTAACATTCAGGGAGAGACAATTATCAATTAGCCATTTTTCAATTTGTTTGAGTTGACCATTGACTAAATTTTCAAGAGCTTCAGGATTTTTATGATTCGCTACAAGGCATGTATCATCAGCATAAAGGGTAAATAGAAAGTATATGAACTAACAGATAGTACTTTCTTTGTTGAAATCTGTTTAGTTTAATAGGTACCTACACAAGTCATCCTTAACCTATCCTGCTCTTACATTAAAACTTTGTTCAATAGATTGTAAATTTGGATGTTATAGGTATATGCCTATTTATACTGTAGTAGTTTGAGAAATTTGGGGAATAAATTGCAGAGACAGGTTCCTTCCTAGTAAAGTTATAAATTCATATGTGTAAGTAACCCAGTTGTTCACATTATGGTATCCTAAGTTATTTGTTTTGTCTTACTACTTTATTGGGACAAGTTTAGTAATAATTTGGTGAATTGCAAAATTGAAATTTTTGGGGGAATGGGGAATAGAAAATATTGCTAAATTTAGTAGGGATTTATTTTGGTAACACACAACCAGAAACACCTTTTTAACAACTTCTATAATTTTTTACCTGAAAATAAAACATACAAAACAAAAGATTTGAAGTTCTAAAATTAAACAGCAAATTGTGTTAAATTAAGACGTTATATATTTTATAAGCATGGAAGATGATTCAGATTCTGTAAAGGCTTATGATGTTTATTCCCCTTCCCTTCATGAAGTGTGTATTTTGTGTGGCCAAGTTGTACACAAGGCAGATTACCGTCGTGTTCTTTTCAACAATGGAGAAAAAACTACTATTTGCATGGACATTGAATTGTTGTTGTCTGTTTGCGTTGACAAGGTTGACACAAGAATCTTATGTAGAAACTGCTTGAGGAAGATCACACACCTAAAAAGTGAGCAACAAAAGTTGAGAAAATCATTTGTTGACTTGAGAGACGGTTGTGTTAAAACAAAATTTAAGCACTTCATTGATGAATGTACTAGTGCAAGTGCAAGTAAGAAGTTGAGATTTGATGATAGTGAAGACAAAGATAAAGTTGATGATCAATCTCATGAAGAAGATGTATATGAGGTCTGCAAAAAATAAGTTTTCTCTTGATATTCAGAGTGTCCTTCCCCAGTCTTCTGGGGACTCTGATTTTGGTTGGTGTGGTTCGGTCACTGTTGCGCACATGTTTTCTTGTGTGTGTTTAGGAAAATGTTCGGGTTAAATCGCAAAAATAAAACTGCAAAAATTTCTTTCATTTAGCTAAAGTCATTGTGTGTCAGATGTGTGTTTTCTGATAGACATTCCATATCGTTCCAATTTCTAAGGTTCAAGCTTTTGCAAACACTTCTTATTTTAGGTTTCAATAAAGCAAAGATTCATCCAGTAAATGGAGAATCAGTTCAGATATTTATAAACAAATGAAGCTTGTTCTTTGTGGAAATACACAAGCTCTGGTGTACAAATTATTTAAGAGACTGATGGGCTATTGGTAGACATTATCAAAAAAAAATTTCTTTAGACGCTAATGCTGTGACAAAATTAGAACAGTTTAGGTCAAACAAAAACTTGAAAGGTATTTGTTTTGAAAGCCAATACAACGAAGTCTTTAAAAAGGCCCCTTTTTGACAGAAGCCTTGACAGCAGCAGCCAGAAATCCAAGAATTGGTCGTCATTCTGCCAAAAATGTTGAGGCAATTATCCCTGGAATGATGGCAAGTCTAAGCTATTTTGCTGTTTTGTAGAACTGCTCACTGCAATCGTCTCCCATCTCTAGTGGGTCTTGTTTTGAAACGTGGTAGAGCTGAAAAAGTCTGCATTTCAAGAATGGCTTCCATGTTTCTCTCAATATCGTATTCTTCTGTAATAAAACTTCAAGAAGAATTAGGAAAAGATTTTCTGGTACGTGTGGATGAGTGGTCTCAGACTTGTCTTGAAGACGGAATGAAAGTCATTCAAAAGCTGAAAAGTATTGAAACCACTAGTGACGATATCCCAGTTGTGAAAGATGAGTTGAGTAAAGTTAAAGTTAGTGGTAAGTGTTTTTATGTTACACTGTGCTATTGTTTTCATTGTAAATGTGGATTATTCAAGAATGTTGTATTCATTATTCTTAGATTGCAATGCATACTGGTCGATTTTGCAAATTTATTAAAGTGCAAATCAGAGTAATTACTCGTGTGGGAACAACAATCAACTCTATTGTTTGGAGAGACTGATTGGTCAGATTGCATTGCATTTTTCTATCTCTTGTTTGGTCTATTAAAGATTTCAATGAAAGCTTCATGGATAGTCATGCTGAGGATACAAGATTCAGAACAGTTGAAGAGAGATCATCTGAGTGTGGTAGCCTGTCTGAATGTGAAACTGAGGAGGTACAACATGATGATTTGATGCATTTTGATGTTTTCAAAGTTGGACATGATCTTCTTGATGTTGATGCTGATGTTAATGTCGATGAGAGTATTGTTGGAGTCCCTAATGAAAGGCTAGAAAACCTGTTTGAAAATAAATTTATGTATGTAGGTAAGTTTGATGTATGCTTGAAAAGCTTTAATTTAAAAAACCAATACGATTTGAGTGTTTAGTTAAAACAACCACCTGTGCTCTTTTGATAAGTTGAAAAAGAAAAAATGTAAGTCAGAATGCATACTTAAAATACACGATAAAAACTAATATTATCTAAAATATAAGACATTTGTGATGGAAAATTATTGTTTGATATGTTGTAGAGAAAGTTGTTGCATACTCTCTAAGTCTGGACTGAATGGGGTGCTGGACTAAACAGGGTGGCTGAAAATTTGGCTAAAAAATAAACAGCACCGGTTGAACTTATTTTCGTTACTTAGGAGACAATTTAGATAAGAAGATCAAAAGACGGCACATGACACGGGAAAGGCAGAATGTCAGTTTGAATATGTTTAATGCGATTGCTGTAAAGAACAGAGTTCCTGTGCCTGACAGCCTAATTGGAATTCAGGCAAACATTCCTACTGTGAAGGCAGAGGTACAGCTTGACAAGTACTATCCAAATTATATTGATGAAGATCATATGTATCAAGATTTTAAACATCTTGTAGCAAAAGATTTGGTCAGCTACATTCAAGAGCTTAGCTGGGCTAAACCCTTCATTCCGAAAATTCAGCATAAGAACTCAGAGTATGCCTCAAAAGTGTCAGAAATCGTAAGTAGTTTTAAGAGATGCACCTTAAGGAGACAAATTTTCCCGTGAAAATAATTTTGTGAGTCAAAACTTATATTGTGCGAATTCATAAGATTTTTGATCAAATCTTTTTACGTCTTCTTCTAAAAGATTTTTCCCACAAATAATTAATCTCCTTAAGGTACTTCATCTTCATGCGGGTGCAAAACTGAGGCAGTAATATTTTTTGGCCAAAATTTTAAGTGTTTGCAAATATTTGGGTATTATTTGGATTTGTGTGAATTGTTTAGTGATGATTTTTGAAAGTTTTTGTAGATAATACAATTAATCGTAATATTTTTGCAAATTTAATGCAAAAACTAGCAGCTTAGAGAAACAAACATTTTTGAACTTATGAATTTGACGTCTGCTTGATTTCAATAAGTTTTGTGTAATGTACTGTCAGTCTTGTCATTATGTTATGTTTAATCGTAAAATGTACAATCACATGTCTGAGCGGTCTTTGGCACATGTATTTGGACAAAGGTTTGGTGATTTCTACATTGAAAAGACTAGTACTATATTCATGGACTGGTACTACTGTATATTCATCAACTGGTATTACTGTGTATTCATGAGCAATAAGTTTTGTTTTGAAAACTCCCTGTTTTAAGGAAGACTTAAGGTATTGGAATTTGAAAGGTGCTGACAAGTTTTTTAACAAGTTTTCTTTCAATTGATACTCAGTATCCTTTAGGAATATCTCAAAATGACGAAACATCGAATGAGGGAATGTTTCAAATCCTCAAAGATGCTACAAGTTTGTCCCTGGTAATGAAAAACCAAATAAGTTAAGACATTCTTGGTACTACTGTATATTCATCAACTGGTTTTACTGTGTATTCATGAGCAATAAGTTTTGTTTTGAAAACTCCCTGTTTTAAGGAAGACTTAAGGTATTGGAATTTGAAAGGTGCTGACAAGTTTTTTAACAAGTTTTCTTTCAATTGATACTCAGTATCCTTTAGGAATATCTCAAAATGACGAAACATCGAATGAGGGAATGTTTCAAATCCTCAAAGATGCTACAAGTTTGTCCCTGGTAATGAAAAACCAAATAAGTTAAGACATTCTTTATCGGTGATATCGGGCACAGAATGTTCAGCTATGTTTCCATACATATGGTAATTTTTTAGCTGTAGGTTTCACTAAATTTAACTGGCCTTGTTAATTTTTTGAACTTTTGTCTTTAAAAATATCTGCCATGTTTTTGTTGCGAGCTTTATGAAAATCTGTAAATTTGAAAAAATCATAAAGGCAGGGAATATTGCTTATTATTAATTTATTTCTCTTAAATTACAACACTTTAGTCTTTTATCCTGACAATTAGATTCAATCATTTTCATTAGGCTGTTTTGAAGATAATTTACAGTGCTCGGTCTGCTGGTGATATTGGAACCATTTTTCAAGCTCGAAACTTTCTTAATGCGCGAAATGTACCAGGTGACCCTATGAAAGATATTAATGCATCTGAAGAATTGGTGGTGAAATATTCTGATGCGCTTATCCTTGTGGCATTTGATCAGTTAAAGAGCAAAGATCCAGGTTTGATTGAGAAAATGATGAATGATAAGAATAATGTTTTGTTTGACGAAGTTGTTTCACTTCTGGTTGATAAATTCATTTTTCCTAAATTGTTCCTTGTTGACCAGCCTGAATCCAGTGATTTTGTTTACAATTATTCGAAAAACGCACTAACATTAACATACATAACCAAAGATTTCTTAGATGCAAGGAGATGGTGACGGTGCAAGAATCATAAGATTGCATAAGTATATGATGTTGTATTTTAAGCTGTCTGGCAAGACGAAATATGCTTATCACTCACTCCATTTGTTAACTCAAATCAATGATCTACTTCCTCCAGCGTTGGCACACGAGCTTATGTGGAATCGCTCAGTTAACAATAGAGGCTTTCCAACTACAAATGTTGAACTTGTTCGGGAGCTTGAGCATAGAAATAAATATGCAAAAATTGAGCTGAATTGTACGGAGGGGAAAATATCCCAGAAGAGTATTGATAGAGTAAGCAGGTGTTACAAAGAAGTGGAAGAAATTCTTGAAAGAGTTGACACAGTTTGCAAAGTTCAGAAAGACAGTGGGAAACATTCCAAAGTCAACTGGAAAGATGATGTCCTTGAACTCACCAAATGTTTTAATCAGAGGCATTTGTTCGATTGTATCCCTGGCCGATCACACAAGAATTTTAGCAAAATTCCTGACAACTATTTAATTACAGAAGTTAGATTTACTAGACTTCAAGAATTGGGTTATGACGAATGTAATCAAGTTTTCTAAGATGAATATTTACAAGAATGGACAGATTTACACAGGCGCTTTGTAAAAAGTAATTTAGTTTTCATTTTTCTTTAGTGGGGTAGTAAACGCAGTAAATTGTGACCATATCATATTTTCATATCAGACTATTTTCGTTGCTAACTTCCACTTTTTTGGTATATGCAAGTTGCTATTGCCTCAATAATAATGTATGTAAATTATTAAATTCCTAACTATAAAGTACCCCAATTCTCCTATAGTGGCTGAAAAGACCGTAGAGTAGGTATCATTATTGCCATTATTTAGTTAATATATTAATTCAAAAATCTCTCTTGGTACTGTAAATCGCGAAAGAATAGAAAAAATATCAAATTTTGCATATAGAAAATTGAAGAAAAAACTATTTAATACTGCTTAAGCTATTAGTATCATATGCCAGTACAGCGTGATGCCTTGTATCGAATCCATGTTATTGCTGGACGTACTGATCATTGATTAAATGATACAGCCTGTCTCTCAATCTTTTATAGTTTGTATTTCATCTTAAACTAAAATTTTTTTGCAAATATTTGTTTTTTCAACACCATTTTTAAAACTTGGTTCTAGCATAGCAGCCAATTTAGCATAAGTTTGATGCCCCTTTAGCTTCTCTAACGTCAAGAAAGAGGTTGGACTCGAACCAACTATCAGGTATATGCTTTTAATTGACTATTGACAACAATAGTGTATTTGAATTCTCATAAGTGAAAACAATTGATTAACAAAATTAATTAGAGTTTTAGCTAACGTTTTCAGATCGGTTTAGAATTTTCTTCTTCTTTGTTTTCTTTCAGACTTTATATAGGGAGCCATTCCTCGATTAAGTAGCTATGATATTGAATGGTTTCCTTTTGTTTGAAATATTTATATCAAGTAACATTTGTAGTGGTATTTATAAGTTATATTTTGCATGGTAAAGAAACAAGTACTAACTTACTTACTTATCAAATTACCAAATACAACTCAAACATTAATAATTTTTCAGTAAATTTGTTGCTTAAAAAAAAAAAACGTTATTTGTTTTTTCCAATATACATCAATCTGCTTTTATGAATTTGGTGACCACAGTGTAGCTTTTGTTTGTTTCTATTCCGGATCAATGTCACTTTGATTTTCAAAACATTCACAATAACTTTCGTCTGAAGAGCTCTCTCCAAGTAGAAAATTAATGTTAGGACAACCCGAGTGATCAATCTCTTCATCTTTCGCACAATTTTTTTCACTAAGAGTCAATGAAACAGCATTCAAAATTTGCTCGTGAAACTTGGAATTAATAATGGAAGTCTTTTCCACAAGTGTTGTACTGTCAAAATCTTTACGGCAATTATTTACAATCGTAAGACTGCCTTTAGCTGAACTCTTTATTGCTACCAGCCTTGATCGAAGCATCTCTTTAACTTTACTATTGAGGACACACACAGATTGCTCAGAATTATTTAGCATTGTATCAATCGGAAAATCAGGTGAATCACAAGCTAGACGTATGCAATTTTCACTGCAGACATCACAACAGGCATGCAAAGGTTGCATAGATGAAAATCCATCACCATATTGTTGAAGCAGCAATTTTCTTCGACACTGATAGTTGTTTGAGCAGTAATTGCGGATGTCTTGATTGTTGTAGCGTAAACAACATCTTGGATACAACAACAGTAAGGAGATAGTAGGGGCTCCATCTCGTCCCCCTCTTCCTGATTCTTGAAAATAAGTGTCAAGATCTGCAGGTGGACCATAATGTATTACATAATGAAGTCCCTTACAGTTTGTCCCCATGCCAAAGGCTACAGTGGCTATCAAAATTCGAATGCCATTTTCTTAATGATATATCTAATGTTTTTTTCTCGGGAGATGAAACTAACAACAACGGACTGTCCATTTGTAAATTGGCAATTATGCTTGACTGATGGCTGTTGCTGTCATTGCAACGAAAGGAATCTTATTTGACACAAACGAACGTATTTCATTCTACTTCGTGTACGAAGAGCGAAACGAAACTTTGGTTTGTGGGTTCACATCCAATCCACTTCAAAATTAGAAAATAAAAAATTAGTTACGATAATAACAAATTGTGATTGAGACTAATTAGATGTTTGACAAGAAGTTGGAGGCCTTATAGTGGATGATAGATGTCAATTGTTTGAGCCCCAAATGCAACTGCTGCTACTTGAACCCTATGTCCCAAGCTTTTGAGCGGTTATTTCCCCCTACTGGGTCCTTACAGGGTTAAGTGACAATTGTAACAAAACTAATTAACTTTCATTGTTCCTGTTGGTTAATTTCAACTTAATCTAACAAACTGATATATACATGTTATAAAACAGGGTCAGGGATTATGAACTGAACCTTCACTACAGCACTTTTCACAATATGACTTGTAAGTAAAGCTAAAAACAACCTACCATTTTTCTATGCAGTGACTTTCATCTACAAAAACCGCAATCAAATTTTCACTCACAAATTTTCTTTTTAAAAGATTTCTGTGTCTTCCTAAAATGCTTTCAGGTGATGCAAACACAATCCTAGGAGATGATGCTTCAAGTGCCTACAGTACAACAAAAATAAATTAATGTTTTATATATAATTCAATGAACTATGTAAAGCTTTGAACTTATAGCACAAAAAATACTTACAATGTATATTTTTCTGATAACAATTTGTGTGTAATAAAACATGTCAGAATAAGTTAATACCTCAAACAATGGATATCAAGAAATATCAGATTTCTTGTTTTCTTTTAGTATTGTTTGGATTGTGATATTTTCCTCATTTTATGTTGCTAGATACTAATGTTATTTGCAGAGAATATTGTGTGTTTGTTATATGTAGAATGCTATCAAAGAGTTTATACTAAAGACACTTTTTTTCTTTTCACAGCTATACATAACATAGCCAAAATGTTGAAAATTCCACTTCCACCCAAGCTGTCCAGGCATACATGAGTGGTTTAAAAAAAAGCAATCCTGCTGATACAGACAGTCCAGAGTAGTGTCCTGATTACACAGGAAAAAAACATTCATCGTGTAGTGCAGAAACAAAAAATATTTACACTCAAACATTTTCTCAGACATTTCTTGTTATGGATAAGAAAGCTTTTAAATCTCACCTCATAATCAGCTTTTTCTTTGCTAAGTGAAATACCCTTGATTCCCTTTTTTTCCAGGGTAAGTATCTGGTCCCTGACTAATGCCAATGATGGGGAAATTACCAGGACAAATGCATGCTGATTGCCATGTACTTTTTCCCAAAAAAGTGGCAATGCTTGAAACAACAAGCTTTTGCCACTACCAGTTGGTTGGCTGATAATAAGTTCTCCTTTCCACTCAGGAATTGGGAAAAGAATTCAATTTGATACTTAGTTAAGCTAACTTCAAAAAAGTGCTCTACGTCTTTCAAAGCCTCCATCTTGATTTGAATTTTGAATCAGCTTTTCCCGCTTTTTTCCTGCCCCCTGACTCTACGCATATTATAATTCTCGGCACGGATCTACCGACCTAAATATATGTCGGTGGTACTAGAGCTTTGCTTGAAAAAGAATGAATGGACATACCAATATCTCATAGTCCGTGTATTTTTCCTTCCCTCTCAAAAAATTCCCGTTCCCGCGCGACAGACCTATTTTCGCCCGCGCGCTAACGGCTTTTTCTTACACGGACTATGAAATAGTCTAGGTGCAAACTTGCCCAATATGATGCCCTCGCCTTTTCTATGATCGACGAGCGATCGGTACTTGAAAGGTTTTTATGTACTTTCTTATGCAATAGATGGTGATCAAGCCTCATCTGCCATTCCCCACATTCTTCACAGGGAAGAGGCAGAGAAGTTCCACTCTTGCTGACTTTGCGATCCCATAGGTAGATGACCTAAAAAGCTTTAGAAAGTATTGTTGTTTTCCTCTTTTCCTGTCGGGTACTTTTTGTAAATATTTTTAAGGGAAAATCGGGATCTCAAGAACCACTGGGCCTAAAGACATAAAATTTGGAACACTAAATACTGTACATCCACTAAATTGACTTTTGACACATGTTTTGGTTCGACGACCTATTGTTATGTATTTTGCTGACCAAAAGCTGCAAAGGGCCTCTTAGCTGTTCTGTAACTTAACCTTCAAAATCTTCAAATTTGAACTCAAATGTTAGTTTTGACAATATTTTATGATATTTAACAATTGTTTTTTTCGGATTCTGTTATCACTTTTTCACTTTATCACGAATTTTCGGATTCGGATTCTGTTATCACTGTCTTCTTAACAGACTGGTCTGCAAATACAAATTCATGATACTCGAGATCTCAAGAACTAGAAATTGTATTGACTTGAAATTTAGACCAGTAATAGATCCTAACAATCTAAACTCATTTGCAAATTCAAGTCAGTCACGTGTCTGGCTAGTATTTTGCAGACCAGTCTGTGAAATACCAAAAATGCACCATTGTCAAGGAAATGATTGACCGTTTGACTTGAATTTTCACCATGTATTAGATTACCATTTTAAATTTTCAGGTCGAAATTATTACTGGTTCCATAGTTCTCGAATATGCCTGGAATTCGTGTTTTACAGACCTGTCTGTAAAATACACAACAGCTGTGAAGACTGAATAAAAATTTCAAAAATCACAAAAGGCTTACCAAAATTGGTATTCTATTGCAAATTTGAAGATTGTAGACAATGGTTTGTTTGTTTTTTATCAAGATGAAAAAACGCAGACTGCGCAATGTGCTACGCTGCCAGTTACGAAGACTTTGATTATTTTAATTAATAAACTCACTCTCATTTTTGTTTGCTCGAGCTTAGCATCCTTTTCTTTATAATCATGCTTCTTTATAAGATGGCGTGTTAACTTTTCTTTAACGAATACTGAGCACTTTGGGCATTTGTACTGGAAAACTCGCCGGTCTCCATCTCGTAATTCTAATACAGCGTCCTTTCCAAGCATACTGTTAAATACTTCTCTTAAAACATAAAATATCAAATATGATTTTTCGTGTAGTTACTGTACGTCCAACGACTTTTTAATTTTAATTTATATCACTCATCCCCTGTTGCTTCTTGCTTCGATCTCTGTATTTCACTCTTTACCGCCTTCAACCTTTCCTTGTATGCTTTACGTAGTTTCTCATTATTTTCGACTTTCCTCGTTATATTGTCGCCAACAAATTCTCTTTCTGCGGCCTGCTCTGCTTTTCTCAATTTTTCCTTAAATGGAAGGACCAAAACTTTACAATGAAAACACAAGAAGGCTTGTTGACGATAAGAAAAATTTTCAATTATATACCGGGTGTCCCAGAAAGAAGTACTCCACTTTGAGCTAATATTGTGAGACAACCAGAACAAATATTCCAAAAATGCTTTGATTTTCGTTTAGGGGAAGATTTAACTTAAATTTTGGTATATTATACTTTGATTTTCATGCAGTAGATAAAAAGTTATGAGCATAACAGTGAAAGAGTGATTTTTGAAATTTGAATTGTTGGAATATATGTTCTGGTTGTCTTTCTGGGACACCCGGTACATAACTTTATTTTGTTAGGAAAGGAAACTTACGTCAGAGGATAAGTTCGTCACTTCATTGGCTAGATTCTAGAAAAAGGAGAACATTTTATGAAAAATATCAAATGTTCAACGGTTTCTGAACAATGAATTTATTTCTAAGAGTTAATTACGAGGTTATGAAATGATTTCAAAGTTATTGTTATCGTGGTGGATTCTTGATTTGAAAATTTAAGTCACTTAAATTTGTTGTCGTTTTTTTCTTCCTTTTGCCTGCACTCTCTTCTTCACTATCTGTCGACGTAATCGTGTGGGTGGCAATCATTTTACTTTTAACTGAGAAATAACTGTTTCTCAATGCCGACCTTTACTTTGTACAATAATCTTCACCTTGTTTTTCATGATAAGCTTTGCTTTTTTAACCGTTTCAGCTCTTCAGTTGATAAACTAAAAACATTATTATGTAATTTTAAATGACATGTTTTGCAGAAGAAATATCCTTGTCTGGTACCATCCTAGTCTCATATAAAATGTTGCTAGTTCACTTTTAGTTGTATGGTGTAACGTTATTTTTATCGTTGCTGAAAAAATATCCAGCGATGCTTTGCTGAAAAGTATACCTTAAGGTATTAAATTAAGGCCAAATAAATGATTGCGGAATTTCTCAATACGTACTTAAGGTTAGCCAATTGCAAAATTAAATTCCGAAATTCTTTTCTCGATCACAATAATTAATTACGCATTTTGTAAAATGACTGATTCATGCGACGATGAAGAAGAGTGTAAATTTGAGGAGCCATTAAATAACATATTTCGAATTCTAAGTGACATAATTGAATAAGTGTAGGATATATATGGAATTATTATGTATTGTATAGGTATTTCATAGCATGAGAGTAAATATTTGCTATGCAAGCCGACTTTGGCTCATGAATTATTGCGTTTTTTCTTTCAGATTAACCCCTAAAAGTTCGAATACTGAAATCGCAAAAATTAATTCGCAAAATGTAAAACTTTTGAGATCTTAATCGCAAAAATAAATTCCGCACTAGTTTGGTACCGCAAAAATTTAATACCTTAAGGTATTTCTGTTTCGTAACACACGTTTGGAGATCAATAAGACATAAATTGCTTCTTTTAATCTAAACCTCCTCTGTCCCAGATTCCATGCTTCTAACTTAAATTGCTCTTTCTTGTACGATTTAAACTGACTAAGAGGAATAATAGCACAAGAATCAGTTTGAAATCGAAATTACCTTAAGAGAATTCTAGAAAATCTGAAAGAGCCCTCCCCCTCCAATACAGAGGAAAAATCACTGATAAATTTGAACAGTTCCTTAAATGAGTAAATGCACCTTGTATTGTTATTAAAACAATAAAGAAATTGAAGACTGTTCTACCATCTTTAAAAGCACCCGTT
>JAUBWS010072177.1:0-13681 GCA_032270445.1 Darlingtonia californica
ATTGACCGCGGGCCTACTAGGCCCCCCCCCCCCAGTACTGCCGAAGTCAAAATAACCCAGTACAGGTAGGGTTAAAGAAACAGTGTATATGTCAATGTAGCGTATATAAGATGCACATGATTTTATAATTTTGAATTTAACTAGCCATCAATTCTTGCTTTGCTGCTGCTTTCGTCCCCTTCCAGTGGGAAAAAACTCCAAGAATAAAGCAGTTATTATTAGGGTTAAAGTAACACATGAACGGCCACGTAAAGTTGATTTCCTGTTACGTAAAACTTCGGAGAAATAACGATGCGGGACGCAATTTCTCTGTAAAAAAATGAAAAACGGATTTAACTTGTTTGTCAAAAAAGCTACATATACCTTATGCTTGGATTAGATTTCGTGGTTCTGAAAGTCCGGCATTTAAGTAAATCCATGGGAAATCTAAAATTTGCATAGTTCTGTGCGAAAATCATCAGAAAAATGAAGAAAAACAGGAAATAATGATTTACACGAAACCGCGAAATTTGATTCACGCGATACGTTAATTTTCGAAATCAAAGATAAAATCAACTTTTTTCAAACTGCAGAAGCCAATCGTCACCTAACGTTTCGTCGTAACATTAAATACATGTCAACTTTATGCTTCTTTACACGTTTTTTATAAGAACAAAATTTAGCGTAAGGATTCAAATGGCAAAACGTTTAGAACCTGTTAATAGCATTTAAAGGTTTCGAAAAGCTATTTTCTTAAAAAAATGTTTAAATTCAATGGTTTCAAGCTGTTTTTGTTATAACTAAAAACAACTTTGTGACATTATTAGCTTAATATCGGAAAAAATTAAGAACGTTCCAAGGCTTTCCTCGAAGTTGGATACTCTTAAAAAAAGTGCAATGTCTGAAAGTCCCTCCTGGAAAGAAAAATATGAATATAAACTGAAAAGCATTTTTGTGCAATTTATTAAAAAGTTTCTGAAATTTATTAGAAAATTGAAGTCATTGGATTCATGCAGAAAAATGTCAATTTTGTTTAAATCCTTTGTGAATGGAAAACCAAAAATGATACAGTGGCTGTTCATAGTAGCTGTTTTTTCAATTTCCATTCCAATTTTCTTTCTCGATAAGAATGCTCTTTCAACCAAGAAAATATTTCTATAACAGCGTCTGCTAATTTTTGATTATTTGCTTGTAAGAACATTTCTAATGTACATTGTTAGACTACGCCGAAACAGAATCGTCGAGTGAGTTACTTATTGAAATTCGCATCGATTTTAATTGAAATGGATTGTTTAATAAAAAAAAAATTCTTGATACAGTAGGTTCAAATTTCATATGTAAGAAGTAGTATTTCCTATAAAGGTTTTGGTTCATGTCTTGTAGAAGTTTTTGTAGACTTGTTTTTGTTTTGGATTGAGTTAAATACCCTTTCCCCTGAATTTGAGAAGAGAAATGTAGGAGTTAATATAAAGGTTATATATAGGAGTTTTGACTTTATTATTACAGAGCAAGGCGCCAGGTATCACGTACCCTGGTTTTCATTTAATTTTAAAAAGATTTTTGCTTGGCTTTTGATTTTAAACTATTAATTTTGACAGGGTCATCAATGTTTTTACTGTATGCATTTTTCATTGGTCTATATTTATGATCAGTTTTATTATTATTCCTTATTATTTCGACCTTTTAGGGATTATAGTGATGGTATATTTATTTGATTTATAAAGTATTCATGAACAGGAATTTTCCAATTCCTTAACGCCCCATTCTCGGACCAGTCAAGATCAAGTAATTCTATCTCTATTGGATTGGGGCCCCTATGTATGGACCCAGGAAAGCTGGTTCTCTTTTGATTGTTGGATTGTTTCTTGAATTCGCTTTGGTCTGTTTTGCAGATAACTAAATTCTTTATGAGGTTCTTAAAGATTTTGTGTTGATGAAGGACCCTTGCACCAGGGTGCAGCGATAAGTGGGCAGATAAATTGTCCTGAAAGTGAGGATATGGAAAAAAAAGTTTGGGGTATTTACGATTAACTGGCTAAAAATTGAAAAAGTGAAAATTTTCAGTGTTTTAATAGCTTTGTTTTAATCAAGGCATTTATAAAATTATTTTATCTACATAGTGGAGCACCTATACGAGTCTTTCAGGGTTCTGTTATAGAAATTTCCATGGAGACGAAACAGAGAAGAACAAAGGACAAACTAATAAATGGATAAATTTCACGAGATTTTTACGAAATCAGCAAAATCAAATCTATGCAAAGTGTCCGAAAATTAATCCACTTTTTGTTTTAAATTGCTTTTCCACGTTAATCGCATGACAAATTGACAAATTGATGTGATTTTTTGTTTTTGGAGAAGGTCATTCTCTTTTAGTATTTAATAAATGGTGTCTCGCGGGTCTTCCACCGGAAACGTTAAAGGTGACTACTGAAGAAAGTAGTTCATGATGAAAAAGGTCAAGCGGATCATACTTGAAATGATTTTCATAAAAGGTTTTGAAGCCCAAGGGTAAACAAGTTTCAGACTGAAAGAAAACATCGACTCCAAATTGATAAATCTGACATGTATGTGTGTAAATTAAAATGTGATCGCATATCTAGTGAAATGGTTTGGGTGTTGATTGGATTTCTTTATAGGATGTCGTTACCAATACGTATTTTAGTTGAAAGTTTCACGCACTTGGAGATACATAAAAAGAGAACTCGCTCTAAGACATTGCTAAAGGTACGGTATAAATTTTTTAGCGATTTATTCAGTAATCGGTAAGAACTTACACTAGACTATAAACACCTATAAGTACCTGGAAGGCAAAAGATTGGGAAGAAAACTACTCCTTTATGAACAAAAAATTACCGATGAAATAAAAATTCTTATTGGTAGGTAAGAAGTATTTATAAAGCATAAAGTTCACTTCCCATTACTCCTTACAAGTTCATGAGTCATCAGATTATAAAAGGACAAATTTTGATGAAAATGTAATGTTACGATGGGGGTTAATCGTCAAGACAATGTATTTTGAAGGATGATCGTTCTAAGAAAGAATGCCAAAAAATTGGGTAAATTCTTACTACTTCTTGTTATTATTTATCTTTCGCGAAAGTTTATTCCTTTAAAGTAGATGTTAATAATACTCTTTGTCAACTGATGATTTTTGTGTCTTTTTGAAGTTTACCCCTCCCTTCATCGAGATCCTGACTGACCTGATGTGACTGACAGCATGTTGCTAGGTTATGAAAACCAGTTTTTTTAATGCGACGTAAATTAAATGACATCATTTCCATAAAAGAAACACAAATTGAATTATCTGTTTTAATACGAGATAATGTAATTGTGTGTTTAATAAGGGTAGTAATTAATACCATTTTTAAATGACATTTCAGCCTTGACAGCAAATAGTGAGTAGCTGAAGATTGGATTATAGATTTGAAGCAGAAAAAGTTTTCTTGATAGCTTTGTTTGAATTGATTTGTGCGCACTGTATCGGATAAATGTTGTCGAGAGTTAATGTCTGGTGAACTTTTAAATGTCGATTCTTATTTATTCCAGAATGCACTGACTCTCTGATTAGTTGAGTTTGAAAACAAAAGATCCTTTTAAGATATTTTACCAGCAAGAAAACAAGTTCTTGCATGCATCATAGCTTATATTTAGTAAAAATACCAGTGTTCAGTTCTTCTGGTTAATGTCACAATATGCCATGTGTAATATAAAAGGTTGACTTCCTAGACACACTTACAAGCGAAACTGGTGCACAAGGTAGTGTTTGGTGCATGTTTATTTAAACCGTCTTAGAATAGGAATACAATAAGTTTTGTGAGTTTCTGCGTAGAAGGCTAGAATAGAACCGAATATTTAAATATTAGATTTTAGAAGAAATAAAAAATATTATTTGTTGCAGTGTTTCTCTTTCTTAACTGAAAACTTACACAGGACTGGAATATGATTCTTGACGGCAGTAACCTGATCATCAGATGTTTTATTTCTAACCGACACGCTAACGCTAATAAAGGTCGCGGGAAAATTTAAAATCAGAGCAAGATAGCTGTGCCGCTTCCATAATTTATCCCAAAAATCTTAGGACGTGCCGAAGTGCCAAAACCACGATTTTTGCTAATACGGCTCGTCATGAAAACAAACGGCAACCATTATACTAGATCCAGCCTTTTTTTAAACAGGAAAAAAGCCTGTTGTTTTTCTTCGCCTGTGTCTTTGGAGTGTTATCGTGTCAGGCAGAAGCTAACCAATCTGAAAACAGGTTAGACTGCAGCGCCTTTAACTAATTGACGACAGGAATTTAAAATTTCCTTCCTACTTTTAGTATTAAAGTCTTCCAGAAACGAAACAAATTGCAAAAATGTTTTACTAAAAAATAAAGGCAAATTAAATTAAAGATACCTAGGCCACTTTTTGCAATTAATTTTTTCTGAACGTGCATGAAAACGCCCAACTGGAAAAGGGTTTACATGTTTATGTGTAATTGTCTTTTTCTTCTTAATATATAAATAAAATGTAACGATTTTTTACATATTTTCGTATCATGATGATTCACAAAGGCTTGACAGAAAATATAAACTTTTAAGCTACCTATAAATGTCATGACATAATGAAACGCGTCATCACTCATAAATTGGTATGTGCGTCTTACATATGTCTTCTGAACGTTCTTAATAGCGAGGTTAAGTAAACCAAGATCTACGACGTATAACGTTGCCAAATTACACACTTACCGATTGGGCTGCTGAAAGTTGCCTGGCATGCTAATTTCCCCAGAACGACTGCGCAACGTCGTATGTCGTAGGCTTCAGGTTGTTTAACTCCGCTAATGTGCCTTAAACACGTCTTTTGAACGCTTTGGATGTCTTAGTGACTTCACGACTTCGCTCGGTGTTCACTGTTATTCACATTTAACCTATTTTAACGCGGGGACAAGTATTTCTGAGCTGTGTTGATAAAGACAGTTAGTGACATACTAATCTTAGTGTCCTCCCCCTGGATATTTGAAAATAATTTTCTTTGAGGGGAAAGCTGCTAACACTAAACTAAGTTTTCAACAGTATGAGTCTGCACTAATAAATTGATTAATTGATTAATGTAGAGTTATTATGAATTTCAAATTTTTGAAAAGTTTACGTCTTACGTCTACTCCGCACCGTGCTTTATTGATATTCGCTATTTTTTTTTCAATGAGTTTCATCAATTTGACTTGCATTTCAACCTATTTCAGTCCTTTATTAATAATCGGAGGAAAAGAAAATATTTTAGATTTGTATGTCTTTAAATGTCGTATCCAATTATAAGACACAGTGAATTAGAAAGATTACAGTAAAGTAAACGTAGATTGAACCGAATAGTGTTAAACAACAGCACGTGTTTTTCAATCTTGTTCAATATTATGATATGTTGGAAGCGCGAAGTAGTCGCTTTTACGTTGGTGTCGAAAAGGTTTTTACCGCCTGCGGGGTACTGACATTGGTTTAAAGGCTCAAAATCCCCAGGGACTATTTTTGAGAAACACTTTAGTGGGAGATTTATGTAATTTATCCCAAATGTTTTTAAAAGAATACCTTAAAAGAGACTGGCACTTAAGTTTCGTGAATTTGCGACCCTGAACTTTATAATGTTGCAAAAGTTGACTACCTTTTTTTGAAGGTGTTGTCTGTAACGTAGGATATTCAGTGATAACAGTTTTGTTGAATGCAAAGCCATAGCTATTCTGACGTCTGCACTTTGCATTTAATGTTAGGTCGTTGGTATATTGCCCTACTTGTGTTACAATGTCCCATCACCTGTTTTTCACACACACACACACAACTGACCTGTCTTCTGGACTACATCTACGGGGACTTCTAAATTGAAAGTAGAAACCGTCTCGTCTCGCGTATATTGGTTAAATCGATGTAAGTCGATTACTATAGAATCTGGCTCCAGTGATTGTTCATCGGACTCTGATAACCGTCTGTAAAAAAACACTGTTTCTTTTCAAACATTGATGTTGTGTGTATAAAGTATTATAAACACTTTAAAACGCGAGAAAGGATAAAAAAGAAAGAAAAAAAGTTGTGGAGAGTATTGTGTTACACGTACACGAAAAGTTCCTACATTTATTATATTCGGTCATTTTTTATTATTGTAGATAGAATTTCGTTTAGAGGAGTAAACAACAATAACTTCCAGGGGAACAAACACGAACAACAATATTGAAACGCTAGCTACTAGTTATGATTCCCTTATTGTTTTAGATTTAATAAAGAGAAAACCAAAAAAAATTTAGCATTCAAAGCTATCGAAGAAAAGAAGATTCAAAGTTCAATTTTTGGGATAGAATTTGTACAAGTTCGGATTGATATTTATTCCAAATAAGAAGAATATAATTGTCAAGTTGTTGAATTTTGGAAAAGAACGATCTGTTATTAGATGTCGAAGTTGACAACAATTAAGGATGAAAGGTAAGGATTCATTTGTTATGTATAATATTCACATGAAGCTGCTGTTAGTCTTTCGGGACATGTACGCTGATGAACTTTCAGGTCTGTCAGCCTCAATTTTCTTGGTTCCTAGTTACTATACTAGAAAGAAGCATCGCTGAAGTGGACCTCGCTATTAGTGACATTGCAGTATTCTTTCGCTCCGTGCAGGTCCTACTTTTCGAAAATTAATGCAGTATTTTCATTAATTTTGTAACTGTACTGTGTATTGTGGTGTTGGCTTACAAGAACCTGGAACAGTTGAATTACGTAGATTTCTTTAAGTTATGTGTCAATCAAAGAACTTTCTTAAGGCGAAAAAAATTTACTCGATTTTAATTTAAAAACCTTTTGATATTTCCATGATAATTCAAATAAAAGCTAGAATTTTTCGAATGATTTTTTGCATTTTTCTTGTAAGCCTTTCTAATAGTTTGAGCAATGGATTGGGTGTTTTTGTACTACAACAGGTATCCTGACGAGCTTAAGAAAGAAGAGAGGGTATTAGAATATAAAAAAAACGGGGACAATTGATGTTACATATTCTTGAAAAGCTTATCCCTCTGGCTTTCAAAAAAATAATGTATACAGGCCTAAGATCATTACTTTTGAAAGTTATTGCCCTTATTTTAAACAGAAACTTTGAATAGCATGAAATTCCTAACATGTTCTTGGATAAAACTCGTAGATAACATTGGAAGTGCAGATTTCGGTGGCTATACTCGCTTTATAAAATCTTTAGGGTTTTTAAATGCTATTCGTTTGCCTTAACTCAAATGTGTTTGAAATGTAATGATTTTAATTTTTTAATTTCTCTCCAGACAAACTTATGTCCGTGATAGAATATGGCAAAGAGCTCTCTAAGACCCTTTTTAGAGCTGTTAAAGATGTTTTGAAACCCGGAGGGATAAGTTAGTTCAGTTGGTCCTTTTTTTTTACCGATAAAACCAAAGTCTCATGAACTAAGTAGTTCCTGTACTTAGTCATGAACTATTGATATGTTATAATGGACTTTCTGTCGAAATGAAAGCTGGCAAGAATATCTACTTGATCCATTTCAATTGATCGATTTCACAATCTTTCCCATGACAGGAGAATCGATATTAACAATCCATGAAAAAGCATTTCGATGTTAACACGTCGATATTAATGAGTTATGCAGGCCAAAACGAGGGCTAATATAGTTGACACTCTTGTTAGAAAGAGGTTTTGTTGAACTTTTAATGTGTTTGATATAGCTTCTTCAGTGAGAACTAAATGAGCTCTCTCTTGTGTGTGTTTAAATAAATCGTGAGAAAAATTGGAGAACTCTACACGTTCTGAAAGAAAAAAGTAGTTGTTGCATATAGTACACAAATTAAACTATTTAAGAGGGAAGATTCGTTAAGTCTAGATAAGTTTGTTTTAACTGTAGTTTATACACTTGAAATTTCAAAATGAAATTATTAAATTTTTGTTTAACCCAATTTACGATTGTAATAAATTTTCTAATGCAAAACCAAAGGTGGAAAATCGGGGTGCGTGCTGGAGTAGGCCTGCGAACGAAATTTCAGGAAATTTGGGTAAAATTTTTGAAAGCAGGAAAATAGGTCTTCAAATTTAACCCTAACATTTTGATTTATGTCTGTTTAATATGGAAACAAATAATATCGAAAGTTACGGACAGGTTCAAGCTAGCCGATGAAAGTGGAAAGCCAGACACGCGCTGGAATAAGCTATATCATTTTTGACTGGAATGATTTTCGCAAAACCATATTCAATAGCAGACAACGTTTTTTCAAACTTTTCATGGTCTGAAGATTTTTTGCATGAAAGCTTTTACTAACACGATACACTGGCTATACATTGACATTGTATTGAAATAAGGGCTTCTGGGATAAGGGTAGTAATGTTTAATTCTAAATAAAATTATAGAATGATTTAAAAGCTTGAATTCGTATTCGCCATATTTGTTACAATAATAAAATCGAAAAGGTTTAGTTTAAAATTAAGCGAAGTTTTTCGATCATATCATTTAATTCAAAAACTATAATTAAGTAAATCAAAAATATTTTAATGTCATCGTAAAATATTTTCAAAATTTGAAAGGGGGTGTCATCTCAAACCACAACCTGAACTCTTCTTTTCTTGAATAGTAACACCAGGAAAGGTGGTCTATAATAATTTTTTCTTTTATAAATGAGGGTTAGGTGGAAATCAGATGAGAAGGAAAAGATTTCCAACTATTTATTGACTTTTTATCAGGATTTTCTTGGAAATAAACTTAAAAACTAGCTGAGAAGGAAGAATATACAGTGGGGCTTTTCAATTTTTTTGGCTCTGGTCTTTTTAGGATACGAGAGGCCCCTCATTTATGGCAATTAATATCGTTTTAAGCCCCAATGAGGATCTAAGATGCAATTTAAATAGTTTTTGCGAGTCAAAGTGCATTTTTGGATAAATAGGGTGAGACGAAGGTGATATTGTTCTTTTGCGCCCCCTCCCCCTCCCTTCCATAAAATCCCTATTGAGGAAGATGCAATTTCTTAAGATTGAAATTCGGTTTTCACTAGGTGACAGTTGAATTTACTTTCTTTTTTAAATCTTAATTGATTGACGTCAGGGAAGCAGAACCTTCATGAAGATGATATACAAAAGCTAACCATCATCCCATATTCTTATATACAGCCTAGACGAGCCTTCTTTGTAATGCACTTGAAGGACTGTATACTGTATACTGCGGATGATGAGTATAGAAAAAATTGGTACTTTGTTGTTCGTGGAAAATTTAGAAGAATATGACAAATTTTTTTGTCTTGTTTCTGGTCTATATTTATGAAGTTAAATTGTGACTAAGATTGTTAGCTACACGTTTGCAGAAGATTTAGAAAAACTGAACCCGTGGATTGTTTTTATCACTTTACGTCGCATAAATTTGATGCCTTTTATTGAGTCGTAAAATTTTCATAAAACTTCTGCTGCGTTCTAAATTGCTATTTTAAAATATATGACCTATATAAAGGTAACTTTGAAAATAACATTGAGCACAAAGTTTGGAGATCCCTATTATTTTGTAGTTTTTTGACTTTAGAGTTTATCATCTATGAATATACTTGCTTTTTATATCATTTGACTGGCGTCAGAGACGAGACTTTTATTGCAAAAGCACGTCAACAAAGAGGAGTTAAAATATTAATCAAGGATGGTTTTCTTTTGTAAAAAAATGAGATGATTTTTATTTTGTCTAGCACTTTCTCAGTTTTCATTTTAACATTTGGATTGAAATGAATAGAAGGTACCTAACTACATTCGTAAGAAAAGGTCCTCCTCTATCAATAAAGATGGTTTTTTCTTTATGTTCTATGACACTTTCTTTTTCCTTAAGTTTTTACATTACTCACGTATACCTCATTAATTCCAGGAAAAAGTGGACAACCAATTGGAGGTTTTTACCTCACGGAACGTGTGTCAATCCCTGTGAATAGCGTGACGACAGTTCGTTGACCTGTGTGTATAATATAGTTTCTATAGAAATCCTTTTTGCAAAGACCGTTGCAGACATAATGTTCACGTAATAGGAAACGTAATATAATTGGTAGGTTTTGTCTTTTCAATCCATGTTTCGTGCGGCTTAGTTAATTAACATTTTTTAAAGTGTGTAATTCCACCAATATTATCTGAGCTTTGCTGGTTTATACCCTTTATCTTTATAAAATAAACTCTATAAGAAAATCAAATCTTCAAAACATAAGAGCAAGCTAAAAATAAAACAGAGGATCAGTTTCTACTTCACGAATTACTATGCGATTTCACATGTATTGTTCCCCGCGCGTTCGTGGGTTTCGTGTCTTCTGGGCTTGATAGTCTTTCTTCAAGCTGTTCAATCCACTGCCAATTCCTTATTAATGTCTGAAGTCTTCAAATCCTTTTTGATATATTCGATCCAGGTCTTGCCTGGTCTGGCTTTGAGGTTCGATCACATTCATTGGCAATTTTCCATTTTCCATGCGTTACAGTTGACCATACTAGCAGAATCTTCCTTATTGAGTCGCCTCACCAATATCAATGACACCAACTCTAGCTCTTCTTCAAGTAGGTTGGTGGCCTGAAATATGTCAATAACGTTTGTTGAGTATAGTGAAGGTATTTGTTGCCAGTTGATTTTCTCCAACAAACACGTCTTTATTCAGGGTTTATACGGTCAGGGGAAACAGGGTGTCCACGCGTCCTGGAAATCCTGGAAATGTCCTGGAAGTTGTTTCTGTCCTGGAATTTGTCCTGGAAATCACTATTTTGAATTTTGTTCTGGCGTCTTCAGTTAACCTCTTGTCTGTTTTACTCCTGTAATTTTCTGCTGTTGAATATACGTGTTAATGCGTTTTTAGGCAATCTAGAGCTGTGAATTTTCAAAAAGTTGTTACCCCTGTTGAGAAGCTCCATTTTAAAAAACCGAACTCCTTCGAAATTCGTATACAGAAATCTTAAACCCTCTCGGAATTCTGAATAGAAAATTTTTCCTTTTGGATTTCCATGAAAATCATGCAAAACACCTCTATGAAATTTTTGTTTTACTTTACCGAAACCCTATGGAGTAAAGAATACTTACGCAATCGGAAATTCCACTTCTGGAGTAAATGGTACCCTTTCAAAATTTCCGTCGTTCCCAACGGTCTTTTTATTGAAAAGCCCAATAGAAATCTTCGAATTGAAACTAGTACATGTCTACTCTAGAGATTTATTGTCTATATTGTTTCTAAAGTACTTGGAATCAACAAATCTTTTTTCAGATCGCCATAACTTGGCAACTTTTTCTTTTCAACTGATTATTTTTCTGTAATTCAATTAATTTTTCAATCTTCCGTGTTTGTAACCTTTTCCTGGAAAGTCGATTTTGAGAAAATGTGCCTATTCTATTATCAGGGTGGCCACCGGTTCTGCAATTACTAGAATTGGTTGAATTGTTCTGAAAGTTTTTGTACTGGAAATATTCTTGAAAAATTCTTCATTTTCAAGTTCGCTCTAGAATTTTTCTCGAATTCTGAATTTTGACAAAGATGATTTTTTATTGACCCACTTATTCGGACTTTACGAACATGCACGTGCTAAACAAATCTACATCTAAAGAGACACAAAAGATCTATCAACTAACTAAGCAATAAGTGTGAATTAATCTAGCAGGAAGTTCCTTTTACATGTATGTTTTAGTCCAACAGAGCGAACAAATGTTCTCAAATTGTTCTTGAATTATTTTAAAAATTCTGATGTCCACCCAATATTGTTAAGATATCGACAGGGCAAGGATGTGCCCTTCTATTTGATTTGAGTACCTCCACAACTTTGGAGAATGAGTTGTGGCAACCTTGCCCTGTCGTAAATTTGTTTTACGTTTAGTTTTGCTGTAGAAATATTGAGGAAGTTAGATTGTTGGTAGATTATTGTCGTTTGGTTTTAATGTCACATATACTAGTTTCGTGTGGGTTTCGGTGAATGTCAGTTTTTCGCTGGAGACGCTTAATAAATTCTCAACACGCCAAATGTAAAAGCTTCCAAATTTAAACTGAATGTGAATCTGTTGATGATGGGCAAGTAATGCTTTTTATTTCCAAGTACAATCCTATTTTAAGATGTTTTGTATTTGGATATCTGAAAAGTTATGATGAGCTATGAGAGCGACCTCACGCGCACTTCCGACTTTTCTTTATCTTAGCGTTTTTCTTAAAATAACATGCATATGATCGCTTCTTAATAAGATACCTACAGGAAGCTTAAACGGTCTAGAAGTGATTGGAATTTTCATCAAGGCTTGGCAAGGTGTCGAACTTGAGGACCTTGAGATCTGTCAGCTCAGCGCCACTTGTCTGAGGACCAAGCTCCAAGTATATAATCGAAATATTGTGACAAAGAATTTGTTTTTTATGTTATATGTTAAATTCAACACAATTTTAAGCAAATTATATATATACTTATTAGGAGGAGTATACTTATGATTTTAGAAATAAGAGTTTGGTCCCCAGGGTACACAGATACTATCCCCAAATGAAATTCTTATTTGAAATCATTCATTTCACCGATTATCCCAGAATTTTGTTGATTCACAATTTCTATTAAACTCCTGTATTCCTCGCCAGGGTTGCTAGTTGGATAGCAGTCTTGCCATTATATCTCATGAATGCCATAGGTAGGTAAAATATACCCAAGTTACCAATGATCTTTCAGATATTTGGGAGGAGGAGCTACAAAATTTGTTTATTCATAATTCTGAAGTGAAGTGTGGAGAACTTTTCTGTTTGCTTTCACAAAATTTCGTGAAGACCGCTAAAACATTGCTG
Source organism: Darlingtonia californica (assembly GCA_032270445.1). Taxonomy (NCBI): domain Eukaryota; kingdom Viridiplantae; phylum Streptophyta; class Magnoliopsida; order Ericales; family Sarraceniaceae; genus Darlingtonia; species Darlingtonia californica. Next base: position 12,752 of record JAUBWS010072177.1, read on the forward strand.
ACCTTTGAAGATTGTTTCTGCTTTCATGAAAAGTTTAGAAATTAAGACATTTTGGAAATACCGGTTGGTTGACATATTGTTTACTGTAGTTGGTTTTGACTTGGGCTTGAAATTAAAGTCTGTGATGGCGTATAGAAGAATATTAACGTGCATTCTAGAAATCAAGCAAACGTTTAGGGGTCTCATAAATGGTAAGTGTTTTTTTGTTCTTATTTTGCGGATAATTGGCCCGGTGACTTACGTCTTCACTATGTACTAAACAAGACTGGGAATATTTAGTCAACGATTCCGTCGAACCTGCGGAGCAATCTGCGGAAACACCGACGTAAAACTGGATGGTAAGGTAAGGTAAGTTAAGGTAAGGCAAGGATTCCTTTGATAGCTCACAAAAACTGTTCATTATAATGTTCATAATGAAACCTATAAGCCTTAAGAACCGAGTACATATGCACATCAAAAGTTTTACATTCGTGACGCGCTCCGCGAGGCTTGTAAAAGGGTAGGTCCTGCTAAAGCTACTCAAGTTTCCTTGATATTTAATAAAAATAATAAAACTCTCACTTTCTCAAAGAACAACATAATTCCAGTGGTGAAAATCTCCAGTTACCGTTAATTCTATAAAGTTTTCTGGTAGGAATTTCAAAGAAGGCCTGGCCTTCATCTAAACTACCTCGAAAACAAATTATCCTTGGTAAAAAAACGTGATGATAAATGCTTTATTTCACAATGGAAGATCATCAGTTTCTCCAAGCCGAATGAAAATTTGGTGGTGAAACTTTTCACTGTTAGTTAGATAACGTTTCTGCAGGTGTTTTGAGTGAAGTGAAAATCACGCTGCCTTGGTTTATTTTCGACTGGGCTGAGAAAAGTCATCAGGGAGAAGCGCTTGATTTTCCTTGCACAATGACAGTTTGAGCAGGTGTTTTTTAT
>JAUBWS010072188.1:0-27542 GCA_032270445.1 Darlingtonia californica
GAAGCAAGAGCCATATTGTTGATGTTAGATTTGTTTTGCTTGTACTGACATAAAGAGTGTAAACCAATGAAATGCGTTGTTGCTTGTGTATGGAAGATGAAAATAAAAAGGGTTGGCAAAATCTTAGTTGTGTGAACCATTTTTTGTTGATTTTTTTATTTTTATTTGACTTATCATGCCATCAAAACTATAAACTTTTCATGCGGCTCGTGCATCTCTTGAATATATCCTGATTTTCTTGCAAAAAATCGAGATCTTGCATCTAGAATGATCTACCAACGTGCCTCATCAAAAAAGATACCAAGGAAATACACAAAAGTCATCACGATGCGTTTTGTAGATTTATTTCCATTCTCTACTCCTGTTTTCTTTTAGTTTCCGTATTTTGTTGTGTTATGTTGTGTTTCGTATCGTCTTGTTTTTTTGTGTGCTTTTTGTTGATGTGTACTTTTGTTTACAGCTATCTTAGTCGCGAAGCTGCAATGCGACTAACCCTTTCATACTGCATAACATAATGAAATGGTTCGCAGAAGTTTGTCTTTCCTCTATAACTTTTTTAATACAATTGTTTTTCCTAATGATCTCTTTTTTTAGTTCCTGCTGTAACCATTACTTCATCTCTATTCTATTTGTCTTTTATTAGTTATTACAAATTTCTAAAACACCATTCATATTGACTTTTCACATTAGGAAACCTCATTTCTGAAGTTTAACTTCCAAAGAAAGCCAAATTGAAAACAGATTTTTTTCTAATTCCTTAACTTGAAGAAACGACGAGGTTACCAAACCATTTCAAATGTAAAATATGTTATTGATGATCTAAGAAGTTTTAAAAAAGAAAACTTTCCTCCGCATAGGTTTTTTTCACGATTTTTGCCCACTTGGCTGTCGCACACAAAACAGACTAATAGTCTCAGCACTTATTCTTGCTCGTTTTTTTCCAGCAAAATGTTAAACTTTCAGCGTAGCACGTCTGTCCAGGAGATGGAATGTTGAAGTGGAGCGCTACACCTATCATCAGCTACCAGAACTTACTGCATAGACCAGATTATCCAATATATGCTACTTATGCGTTGAGTGGACAGAGGCCGGGATCGAACCCACTACCTTTATATTTGTAAGCGAACGCTCTACTGATTAAGCTGATTAATTAATTCTACTGATTTAATACACAAATTCAGTATGTTAGATAAAATATTTTGAAAATATAATTTACACTTTATTCTTCACTGGCTTTTTAAGGTGGTACACCAAAACCAATGCAATTTGGGGAATTCCACTTTGTGCTAAAAACAAAGCTAAGTGTTATTTTTTTTTGTTATCTCTTTATTTTACGTTAGTATAAACGAAGTCAAAATTACAATGACTAATAAAAACCAACAGACAAAAAGTAAGTTTGTACTCAGTCACCTACAGATTTTGCACGCGCAATTTTCCCCATTCCAATTTCCAATTTTAATTTTGAAAGATTTTAGGTCTTTTGTAGCATGAAAATCCGAAGGTAACTGATTCCAAAGTAATGACGCTCTAAATGGGAACCCATAGATACCATGATTGTAGTGTAGTGTAGCTGGTAGTTTAAGAAGTTTCGAAGATCGGAGACACTAAGTTGTCTCTTTAACTTGAAATATCTCAGCAAGGAAATCTGGACTTAGACCATTCAAGGTTTTAGAGACCTCGGTCATTAGAACCCTGAGGTTTTGAGATGAATACTGATGTATACGCTGTATACAAAGAAACAGACTTTGGGTAATCTATATACTTCCTTATCCTTAGAAGAGCACTAGTGTTCCTATTTACAGTTTTACATAAATTTTCGATGTGGGATTTAAAGTTCAGTTTACTATCAAAAAGAATTCCCAGTAAGTTTACGGTATCAGTGGCATTGATTTTGATACTGTTACATGTTATTGATAGTATACTGCTATCTATATCTGTTCCTAGAAACATCATCTGAAATTTTGCCGGATTTGCGACTGAAATTGTTATCAAACCATGATATAAGTCTAGAAAGATCATGTTGGAGTTTTATCAAAACTGCAGTTACTGTCGAATCACAAGCCTATAGAGTATTATCGTCGGCAAAATTGAAGATATTACAGATTTCCACAAGCAATATTATGTCGTTTATAAAAACATTAAATAAAAGTGGTCCTAGAATTGACCCTTGTGGAACACCAAGTATAATTTCTAATAATTCACTGAAAATAGACCCAACTTTAACTCTTTGTTTGCGTCCTTTCAAGTAATTATATATCAATCGCAAACTTTTGATGCTAATACCGTATGCGTGTAGCTTAGCAATTAGGAGTTCATGGTTCAGGCAGTCATAGGCTTTCGATAAGTCCATTAGCACAGTCCCAACTATCTCATTTTTGTCCAAGCATGATTGCCAAGTTGCATTAACGTATGTTATGTACTATGAACTTTTCTAAACCCACAAAGAAGTTTATTTAACTCAGGCCAAATTTTTATAGGGATATTTCCACTTACTGACTTATTGTCATCCAATTGTAATATAATCTAAAAGGATTATCATTACTAGTAACTGACCTGATTATCACTATGCTAGAGTCATCTGAAAAATCAGAAATAGCATTTGAAAGTGGACCATCTGGTATATCAATAACACCAGATGTTGGTCTAATAATAGGTAAGGTACTAGTAATGTCCCAAAAATTATGAGTTAAAAATGGTTGCAATCTTTTGGTCATCAGAAATAATAGCATCGTTTTCAAACAGAAGAATCTTTTTTCCGTCTGTACCCTTATTTGAGAAATATGGTTGGCAGACTTTCCATAACGATGTCTTACGGTTTGAAGGGTCTATTGAACGGAAATAAGATTGCTTCTGTTTTTTGTTCAATTTTACGACGAGATTTCTCTGTTGTTGATAAGCTCGTCTATCCTCAGGTTTCCCAGACTTTCTTGAGATGTTTTTCAAATGGGAACGTTTCATGATTTCTTTCCTGAGTTCTTTAGAACAATGCGGTTTACCATTTCCTCTAATGACTTTTTTCTTAAATGGGGCATACCTATTTAAGATATGTTTAAATACATTTTCAAATGTATTATGTAAACATGGTTGTAAATCATTCAGACTAGACGAAATTTCGTGATTAAAGAGATTTGCATTGAAATGTTTAAAATCTCTATAAAATAAAGTTTTTGGAAGAAGTCTCTCAAAGGCTGATTTAAAAATGGTAAATAGCATGAGATGAAAATAACTGAAACCTGTTTCAACTACACCAGTACGCACGAAAGAAGATTTGCAGTTTGTTAGTTAGTGATCCAAATCAAAATGTTTTTAAAATTGCTCGGCAAGAAAAAACACGAGTACCACAACCTTTAAAAAAGATATCCTGAGATAGCTGTAAAGGAATGCTTACCATTTCACTTCAGCTAATTCGCTCCAAGAATTCCGAAAGGAATCCAGACTTAATGACTTAAAATGACTGGAGAGAAGACCCTGATTCAGGATAAGGTTGTGATTCTTTTAATTTGATACGTTTTTTCGATACTTACTCGCCAAGGTGTTACTCCAACTTGTGTTCAAAATTTTTGCAATATAATTTAAAAATTCATTTTTCTCGAAAGACACATTATTGAACGTTGAAACGTGATATCCAGGGGCGGATAGAGACTATGTGAAAGTTGTGATTTCACACAGTTAAGTAGTCTAAAATTACCAAAATCGGGAAAATTTTATAGATATTTCGGGAAGAATCGGGGAATTTTAATCAGAAAATCGGTAAAGTTCGGGATTTTCACATGGTGGTTTGAAGAGGCTGTATCCGCCCCTAATATCTCTCTACAGAAAATTTCCGATTGAACTGAACTTTTTATGTATTCCTCATCTTGTAACTAGTGCTCGGTTGAAAGAAGGGCTTGTCAATTCATTACATATAGACGGTTATTTAAGAGCATGAATAATTAATGAGAAGCCAGCCAGAAACCTTCAAAATAGAACAGAAGCTCGAGAAATTCGAGAGCATTTCTCATTAACATTTGATGTTAGAAAGAAGGGCACTCTTTTGCGCATTTTGCAGCTCTGGTAGCTTATTAATTTTTCATGACATGGAAATTTCAATGAAAACGTTCGTAAAGTATCTATTAGTACAAGTTAACCAAAATTTAACTACCAATAAAGGAAGTATAAATGATTTTGCCTTTTTCTAGGTGTACCACCTTAAATTGGAAGGCCACCATTCAAACTAAAACCTTGAAAAATGCCCAGAACTTTTTAGGTATTTCTGATAAACGTTCAGTAGATTCTCCTCAAAATAATCAAAATGTCTGCTTCATGAATAACTAATGAGCTTCATTTTGTCAATTTATACCAAAAAACGAGCTTAACGAAACAAAATTACAGGCCCTGCACTTTTACGTCACGGGACGGGCTAAAGCTTTCCCGAATACCCCCCCCCCCCCCCCCTGCAAGTTTACTTTTGATAAGGTTGAAGTCAAATGATTATTTTTAGCACATTTCAAGAACTTTAAGTCTACTTTTCAAAAAAAATAAAAAATTTATCTTACTCGACATGTCACAGCGTCTAAAACGTCCGAATACGGTCCCGTATATTACCCCATACGGACTAAAACCGTATTCAGTAGTATTTCACGCTGTGTGTCACAAATCAAAAGCACTTTCACTACGAAGAAATGGGAAGAAAAAAACATTATAAATGAAAATTTTCTCAAACTTTCAACTTGAATAACTCCCCAAGTAAACTGTTTCAGAAGGTCAAACTAGGTCACTATTGGAAGATAAAAATCTCTTCCTTCATTTTCATGTTTTAAAATTGCACCTTCCCACGTGGGGACAAGGCAGCAGGTGGCTCGTAGTGAAAGGATCAGGGAATAAAAAATTCTGGCTAAGTTTCCTTACAAAACTCAGTGTAGATCAAAAGCTATGACTAAAACAATTATCCAAATAAATTTCTTTGGAGATTTGTTAGCAAATATCCACGTGGCCCAAAATAGCCATAATTTCTGAAAGGGTGGTTCTATTATTTAATATTGATAAAAACTAAATTGTTTTCAATAAGAAAGGAGTTAAAATCTCGTATAAATTCTTATAAGCCTTCTCCTCTCTCGTCTGATATTTAAAGATTACTCTAAGGTCCCAAATAAACAGAAGTTGTAATGAAAATACTAACATCTATATAAAATCATAAGAATTATTATAAGAATTAATTTATTAAGATAATTCAGCATATAACAGGCTATGTCAGCGAAAATTAAGCCAACAAATCAAAACAGAAAGAAAGGGAAATCAGCAAAATTAATAAACGGGGGACGGGGGGTCCTATTAAGGGCGGGGGTGGTCAGATTATTTTTAGAGAAAAAATAATCGGGGGGGGGGACGTTTATTCGGGACTTTAGAGTTATGCGTTTGGGCTTTTTTCTCACAATATAACCGCTACATATTAGGAAATGACTACTTGCTTGAAAGGAGTAGAAAGATATTGAACAAAAAATATTTTACAAATTTTTGGAAGTTGAAGAAGAAAAACGAAGATGAAAATATCAACTTTTTTTCTATTTAGCCTATCAAAGTTAGCGTATTTTGGCCTTGGTGTTTTCACACTGTATACGGATATTTTTTATGACGGGTTGTACTTTTTAAGACACCCTTTACACTATGCGCTAATAAAAATTTAATATTTTCCATTTCCGTTCCATTTTTCAACTCAGGTTGTTTGTCTACGCTTGAAATTCACAATCCGCAACGATGGATTTATCACTCTCACTTAACTAAAATAATGTATTTCAGTGTTCAATCAAAAAGTAGCTTTTTCATATATTGATCAAAATGTACATATTGGAAAAGTTAACACCTCAAAACGAAACTGTGAATGAATTCAGCAATTCTTCTTGTTACGTGTCGCTGGCGAGATATCCGATTAAAGATTTTGATTTCGTAATCGAAGTACATAGATATACTGCATGTACATGGCGTAAGAAGATGCTTTTCAAGATAATAAACTCAGCTTTCGTTTAACCATTAAGAAACCTTGAACAGCAGAAAATGGTGTATAGCAAAGGTGCACGTTTTTTTTTTTTATAAGAACGCTCAAATTGAAGGAAGCCTTCAAATGTTCTTAAACTGTTCTTAATTTTCTACCTTCTAAAATCTGTTACTCCAGCTGATATTTCAGAGATAATTACTACAAAGAAAAGATTTGCCGGTATTTAATAAATTTATAAATCTAATGACTTGATTGACATTTATCTAATGACTTGATTGACATTTCGGATATAGATGGGGTTGAAATGATTTTGGTGTAGGGTTATATTGTCATTTTAGCTACTTTTACTGTATATATGTTCTTTAGTTTACTTGTAGCTATTTGTCATCTTTAGTTTCTTCAGATTTTTTATCTTTTTTTTATATTTTCCTAGAGAAAAAAATAGCCTTATGTTCTTATAAACTTGGTTCTTAAAAAAAAACAACGTGTAGATTGAGCTTACAGAAAGAGAGTAAAAGCATGGTAGAAAAGTGTTTAACCTCCATGGTAAAAGTTATTAATAATTCACTTATTAAAATATGTTTAGGCAAAAGAAAATCTCCGGATTACACGAACTACTTTAGATATGCTGCACGTTTTTTTTTGTTTTTTATTAAAACCTCGTTTATAAGAACATCCAGGCTTAGATTTGGGCAACAGGCTGAGTTCAATTCTTCAAAAAGAAAAAATGACAAAAATGACAATTGATGAAATGTTTCGTTTGTTATTTTCTTTGAGAAAAAAGGCTTGTTATAAAAGCAAAGAGAAATAAATCGAAATTTTTATTAAACAGAATATTTAATTAGACCCATTAATTCAATTTTGATAGTTTGGTATCTATTTCGTTATATAAAGACATTCATTTGAATTTCTTACAAGAACATCAATAAGAACGTCTGAGGCTTAAAGAGAGTCAGAAAGATAACCAGCCTCAGATGAAATTTAGACGTTCTTATAAAAAATCGTATACTTAGTATAGTGATGTATAGCAATGAAATAAGAATTTTGTGCATAAAGATTTTTAGGTAGCTATATGTGACGAATTCAGTATTTCTTCACAATTTTCGTACTATTTTTAAATTTAAAAGTCAGAAAAAAGTGGACGCAGTCGCAAAGTCTGAAAATGCATAGTTTCTGAGCTAGGAGCTTTCAGAAAAAAATATCAAAAAATTCAAAAACACACATATTTTTTCTAGCTCATTATGATATTTTTCATAGTGAGGATACCACTGGCTGGTATATAGATTAATTGGTAATACAATAGTGTTAGTTTAATGATGTTCTAAATGAAGCTACATAGACAATAACTCGGATTTTCCTATTCAAAACAATGGGATAAGAGTCGCCTGTTTTGATACCAAAATAGATCAGACCAATAGCAAACAGTAACTAACAGCCTATAGGCAAAGATGTACAGAGCCAAAAGCGAGTTGAGCTAAAGCCAAACTGAAGCAAACCAATGCAAAGCCCAAGCTGATTCACAATCTCTCAAAAATACAGCAGTCTCAAAGAAATTGTCAGTAACTGTGTCTAATTACGAAATTAGTGTTTCGTGACGCATGGACAAACGATACTTTATAAGCTTTCACAAAAAGTCAGTTGAAGCTTGTTCCTGATTTTTGGTTAAAGCTTACTGAGCTTTGTTAGTTTAAAAAAGAAAAATGGATGAATTGGCAAAGAATTTTTCTAAAAAGTGAAATGTATTGCCCGTGATGGAAAGACAAGGTAGAATCTTTGAAAATAAAAATCTGAATATACTCTTCAACAAAAAGTTATTCTCAGCAAAGATACGCATAATACGAACTTTTTCTATCCCAACTAATAAGTTAATGACAACATCTTGTGAAGTTCTGTGGTTATCTTTTTATGGCTTTTTAGCGTAACGGATGGACGTGACGGATGGACACAAAAGTTTCGCGAAGAAAGATTTGCCACAAAATGAAAAACGTGACATTTTATCGTTAATGTACCTTCCATGTAATAAATTTACACTATCAAAAACGTAGATTTTGAAGTTTGTTGGCCTTAATTTTTGATATTTTGAGAGTTGTCCATCCGTCACGAAAACCAAATTTTTTGCAGAATATTTCATTTTGTATAGCATGCCATATATGCTATCGTTAAGTAGTTTTTAGTTAACCTTAACCCTATTTGAACTGGGGGGATGGGGGGGGGGGGGATGGTCCCCCCAGTTGGTTTTTTGTGATAACTTTGAACCAGTTAAGCTATGATGCTGATTTTTTGTGACTTTTCTTAAAATTCTTCTGGACACATATTTGCAAATTCTGCAAATTCGGCAAATTCGGCAAGTTGAATGTTACAAATAATAAAGGAAAAAATATGAAAAATCTCTTTCAAATATGCAATTTGGCAATAAAAGGTTTGCCTAAATAATACTCATTTTGACATGATTTCATTGACTAATGACGTCATTATACAAGTATTGTCATCATTAAAAATGATTTCCCTAATGAATATAATTATCTGCTATAATATTTACTACTTTTAAAAAGGAATGATTGCCTTTATAAAAAGAAACTAGTAGGTCCTTCTTGAAATTGGGATAAATGATGACGTCATCCAAAAACTTCATGACGTAATCAAATTTTTTTTTGCCAAATCTTATTCTTTCAAAGTGGTTGACGTTCATGCCAAGTTGCAAGGTCATATCTATTATATTAAGAAAGTTACGTAGGGGGGACCAAATGGTCCCCCCAGCATTTCAGAGCCCCTAAAAGCCCAGTTCAAATAGGGTTAAGTAAAAGTGCATTAATTATGAAGTGTTTATTCAATTTGTATACTCCTGGTAAAATTAGGTAAAAAACAACGAAACAAAAGTTTCATGGTCCAATAACTTCAATATAACATGACTTCGTACTTAATTTATATATGATGATACAGCCTATAATGAAAATCCCTAAATAAATCAAGATTAAGGCACTATTGATGGTAACTATATGTGCCCATTTTTACTAGGTTTATAACTGTTGGAAAATGACAGCTCGTTTGAAATGCAATTTACAGTGGAACAAAATTATACTAAAAAGGTTCTAGAAGTTTTTACTACCTATGGTCTACAACTTTGGTATACAAAAGTCTTCAAATATAGCTAATTTCAGAAGGCACATCTTTTTAATAGTTAGCCTATTCTGGCCTTTAAAGGTGTTTTGGCGTATATATTTTGAACAGCTGTTTATTTCCAACTATAAAAGATATGGGGAAAAATTGCATGAATTGAAAAAAGCTTCATCTATGGTTTTGAATTTTAAATTTAAAGCTCAAACAAAATACAAAAAAAATTGTTAAAACTCAAAATAATTGTTCAGTAATTTTACTCATCTATTATGCTTCGCATTCCTGATTAAAGATTTGAGCATTCCCAAGGAGACATTTTGAGGACCTGTTCATTTTTTTGGATTGACATAATTTCATAAAAGCCGTAAATTTTGCAAAGAAACATTATCTTGTGTGAATGGATAAGATTTTGCATGGAGTCGTAGTCTTTAATGCATTCGGCATCATGCATAGATATCATTTCGAGATTTAAGGTCCATAATTTGCTGTTTTCCTGTTTGTTATGGATTTTTGTCGCTTTTATCATAATTTCCAACTTTTTTGTGGATTTAATGTTCCTAAAAGACCACTATATTGGTGACAGTCTATAAGAAAAGGGGCCATAAAGCCAACCATAATTTACTTATTTACCTCTCAAAATCATGAGAAAACGTCTGAGGGGGAGCTTATTTCTATCTAAGCGAGACTCAAACTGCGTGTCACTTAAATAAAAATGTACTCTTCCATAGACGTTTTTTAGTGATTTTGCTTATAGTTGAGTATAATGGCAGTAAAAATGATCAAGCCCGCTATTTCCATAGACAGTCACATTTAGTCCAATGTTTATCCTCGTAAGGTGATTATCAACTCGCCTATTACGCCGATGAAGTATCTTTGCGAAATATCTAACGGTGATAATGATACTGGGGGCTCAAAGTGGGCACAGTAAACGGTTTTTCAAAGAAAATAAATCATCTTGTCCTCCGTCAAAAACAAAATTTAGCAATGTATAATAGTTGCTAAACAGGTTTTTATAAAAAACCTATGAATCACTATAATGGTGATTATATATTGCAAAATAATATTGATTGATGCCTAAGAGGTTAATGGTCGGAACTGAGAACTTTGTCACAAGTTGGAGGTGGTGAAAATATATTACCTTGTGGTTTAACCTTTTGTACGCAATGTGGTTTTTAATGACCTTTGCAAACTATATCTAACATCAAATCCACAATTAAAGTTTTAATGAACTTTTAAGTTAAAACCTTAAGGACAAGATCGTGGTAGGTGAAGTGCGCTGGATTCAGCTTCTGATTTTAAACTTAGCTCTGCACCTATGGTAAATTCAATCAGATGCCCTGTAGATAATTTACAGAAAGACAGATTACAAAAAAAGTCTTCAAGAGTGACGTCACAAACCTGTTGTTGGCTTTTTTTTCATCGTATGCATAACTTTTCATCAGAGCACATGTTGGACAAGTATTGTCAAAGCATCGCCTTTCTTTAAACTAAATCTTAAGTTTGTAGCATGTTGACTATTGGCCCGCAAAAGTTACTGTAACTTTTGGACATGCCTTAATTCAGCTGAGAAGGAGCGGTCTTTGTATGAAATACTACCCCTTTCATATAGAGATTCCAGCGTACCCTATTAATGACGTCATTTATATTCATCGTAATTGTATTAAATTATTTAATTACGGATACCAGAAATGGCAAATTAAGTCATAATTTCCGGACGATGCTTGTAATATATTACTTCCTAAAAACTTGCATTATAAAATGTTGCATTTCATGGAACAGTACTTTTTCCAAAGAATTACTTGGCATGTGTAACATCGAACTATAATTATTTACAAAAGGTCATTAAAACTGCCATGTATTGACAATGAAAATGAAAGGCTTTTGTATTATAATAGATTAGATGCACGTTTTTAACATGGGCGAATAATATTCATCAGTAACTGGTAATTAATTTGAGAAATGCCAAGAGCGGATTCTATTCTTTGAGCTTTTGTTATGAAATGAACAACAGGAATAAAATGCGGGGATGTATACAGTAATGTTTTTTTGTCTCTTTATCTATGTTAGAATAACAACAAATTACCTCTCAAAGAAAACAACTGAAGAAATCAAGACTAGATAGACAAGTTATAATCGACCATTTTACATCAAAATGGAATAAACGACAAGACATCTGATGGTGATGTACTGAATGGATTTATATATTAATAATTATCAATTTATCAATTAAGAGTATTAGATTACAGGAAACTTTAAGCAGATAATATATGGCAATGAAGAAATTATTATGGCTGGACATCGCAGGCATTCTTATGGCATTGTTGTTACTTGGTGTCGTCAGTAGCCATCCCAATGATAAATACAAAGGGTAAGTTATTCCGCGAGACACGCTCTACAATGTTGACATCTTTCATTGACAATTGTGGTTCAAATGTGACACACCCAATGAGGAGGTGCTGCCCTGAGCTTTAATAAAGACCCAAATGCGGTCTTATTCAAATAGTTCAAACCAATAAGAATGAATAACGCGATTATTTTCCCAGGATAGCCACTTCAATTATTCATAAACTATTAACAATGAGGGTCCTACAATCTTGGAAACACCTCAGAAAATTATGCAAAATTAAAAGTTATTGGCAAATTTGACTATCGGAAATATGTAGCCACAGGTCCACAAAGGAAATTGTTCTGATAACTCCCGATTTAGCCATCATTTTTAGGTTTTATGTATACAGTGTTATGTATAAATGGACGCTTTAGCATGAATATAATGATTAAATTTTATAATTTCATCAATATGTTAAGGTTCGCATATTTCGACGTAATAGCATTAAGTCATCTTCAGAACTAAAATTCGGTCTCAATCTTACTACTAAAAGAATAAGCCAAGTCTATACAGAAAAAAAAGATACTGTCACTAGTGACCAACGCAGAAGATTCCCTGGAGATTTCAAAATGTACCAAACTCACGAAGGGTCCCTAATTTCTGAAGAAACTTCAGGGAACGATGCAGAATTACTAGTGAACGGCACTTCGGAAAATCTCAAAAGGGAATATCAAACTCGGGACTTTAGTTTACGCGGCCAGCCTCTTGACACCAATCGGTCACTGCTATCTCGTATCTTATTGGCCTGATAATGGCTTATTTTGGTAACGCGGAAAATATGCAATGTCATCATTGAATAACAATGTTTTGATTGTTGTAATGAGTGAATTAAAGTAAATTACTAACGATATATAATATTCGCGGTGAGGAAATGAAACAACCAACAAACGACCACAGCAAAACAAAAAAATCTCATTTGTGGTACACTATAAACGCAATTACATTTAATATGTTAGTTCCTCTGAGATTGAAATGGCACGTGCTTCTTCATAAGTTTAATAAACAAATGCCCACCCTCGAATAATCATCCCTCCCGAAGAGGTGTGATATACCTCATCGATCAAAAAAAAATTCATGGCTTTAAAACAACAGAGAATCAATACTTCGTATAATTTTTGATGTCAAAATCAGGATTTGCAAAATTGAGATTTCTTCACTTTGGGCCGATGAATACGTTAGCCAGACGAAATGTAGGCCGACCTTTGTTTGGCCAATAAGGCAGTAAGTTTAACATTTTTGATTAAACTTCCATGTTGAATAAGCTCTCCAAATGCAGCATTGAAGCCTTAATGTAGCGCACAGTGTGGCTTACGGCATCTACTTTCAGCTTGATTTTGCTCTTCTTAGATCTTATGTATGAATAAAGTGTTAAGTGTTCATAAGTGATATGCCGTTTCAACACAGATCCTTGCACAAATCAAGCAAACCGCATTTATGCTTGAGATGAAAGAAATACCTTGAAAAGGCTTTATATTCTCAGAGAATTATCTAACATATAACATAAAACGTCCGAATACGGGTCCCGTATAATACCGTATATGAACTAATTGCTCCCATATATATGGAGGAAATTAGTCTGTGTACGGTAATATACGGGACTGTATTCGGTAAATTTTCACGCTGTGTTATGTGTTGTTGAACACCTTGTCATCCATCAAAGACTGAAAACAAAAGACGTCATGAATGTTTTTTGTATTTCCATTCTGATGACGAATCGTCAGGTATTACTGTACACTTGTTGTACAATAAGCTCACTAATGACGTATACAAACGTCATTACAAGTTAAGTCTGATTAAATCAGGCTTAGAGCCAGCATTTTTCTTGTGTGTGGGATCTTTCAGTAGCGATTAACTGACAACATAATTCGTGCAATCTGTCCTATGTTAATGGTTCTTCTTAAAAGCTACACTCGAATAGCCTGATATCATTTTGCCGTTTTATGCAATCACTTTTAGGGTCTATCGGCCTAAAACTAGATTTTAGATCCTTACAACTCGGAAAGCGTTGTATTTCTTTGCACTTTATTTGTTGAATGTAACGAATAATTTTTTATTCTTTGTTTTTATTTTAGATGCAAGGTTTACAAGTTAAAGTCAAGAAATTTTATGGAAACAAAAAAGATAAAACGATTTCTTCGCAACAACCCAACGGTAAAACATTATTTTTATTACTTTTTGGTTTTCAAACTTTTATTTATTGTATTTCATTGAAAAAAAATTGTTGTTAATTTTCAGATTACTGTATAGCTTTGTATCGTAAAAGATATCAATGTATTCTTTTTAATCAAAATTTTACCACTCTTGAAAATCTATTCAACGACACATATTGACGTAATGATTATTGTTACATTAGTTTGTTGTATTGGTGCAATGAAGGGAAAATACATTGTTAAAATTTTGCCTTCAAGATTAATTTCATATTTTTTAATTTTAAATTTCGACCTTGAAATCTGCGGTAGGCAACCTACATGTTTCCTCAAAATACTTAAAAAGTTGGCAGTCGATATTAAAAGCTCTGAAAAGAGCGTCAATGTTTATTTTGAAACATAAGATCATTATCAGGTTATAAATCATTAAAAACTGAACGACGTTTATGGAGATTAACGAAAATTAATAACTTTTCAAATTGGTTCTAATCATCTGTTAATTAAAAACATATGATTTCATTATTGATTACAGAAATTTTGGAAACTATTCATAATAACCTATATATAGGTTCTTGCATGAAAACATACTGAAACTTTTTGTAACCACGCCCAAATTCATAAGGTAATTGAGGAAGGGATACCGAGAGGTCCTCATTAAAATTTTTATGTAATTACATAGGTTCAGTAAAGAGACGTATTTTCAACCCCTGGGATATGATGTTTTTTGGAAAAACCCGATTCCCATACAGCGTAAAATATTGAATGAGGTTCCGTATATTACCGTATATGGACCAATTTCACATGGAAGAAATTAGTCCATATAAGGTAATATATGGAACCCTTCAGAAGAGTTTACGCTGTGCTATAATCATAATCATACAACGTAATAATCTCAAACTCGCAACAAATAAAAAAGAAAACCGGAAATATGTTATTTGAAAAGCTATTAGCTTGGCATATTTATATTCTTAGCATCTCCAGAGAAACTCGTCTAATTCGCAATAACCTTTACTCGGAGAGAGCGGTTGGGAAGTCTGTAAAACAGACTGCAAAAAAAGCCAAAAGACCTGCAAAGTTTTCGAAATAGTGAGCAAATCTTGTATAGGCAAAGGTTTTGCACCCAGAATAAACTAATTTTTTCTTTTATTTAAATGAAAAAAAAATTAACAAGGAAGTTTAGAGCTGTTAATTGTGTTTCTCCTCTATAGGTACAAATCATCATTATTTTGATTGAATAATTGACGTTACATAATTTATTTCAATCATAATATGACTTAATTGATTCTAAAATCGGAAAAAATGACAATTATTTTCCCTTTGTGTTATAACAAGCATTTTTTAATTTTTGGAATTTTTGTAATTTGCAAATGAGGAATCAAAAACATTTTAAGCAAAACGCAATTCGTTGGGTGGGCACCCTTAACGTCGAAAGGGCCGGTGTTGTAAGGGCCAAAAACATGGTCATTTTTTAAAACCACAACATATCATATATCTTTATTTAAATTTGGACAACGTTACATGCTAGTTGTTAAATAGTTGTAAACTAAGCAAAAACTAATATAAGCAAATTGAAGAAAGAAACGGAACTTTATGAATTAAAATGTCATTTTTTGATAATGATGCACATTCTATGATGTAAAACGAAGTAATAAATTTTGTTATATTAGAAGATTTTTTGAGAAACTTTTAAAGAAAATACTGAAAAACTAACTATTTTCTCCTTTAATCCTGCAACTGGTGTAGACGACGCCCCTATATGGCGTTAAACAGAAATTTTGGAGTGGTGGAATAAGGGCCGGCGTAAAAAGTGTCGATAACTAAAACCGGAAAGAAGTCTTAACCCTTCGAGCATTTAAGGGGGGGGGGGGGGTGTTCGGTCCACAACAAAATAGGTAAATAAATTTCAATTTTTTAGTTTTCATGTAAACCAGTTTAACATATCTTCTTTCTATTTTGAACAATGCGCGTGCGCAGGTCGAACTTTATTGTTGTTAAATACAAATGGAAGCGTAATTATGCTGAGTTCAATTAAGCTATAAGCTTGCCGATAGTGCAGCTTAGCAATTTAGCAACTTAGCAACTCTGCAACTCTGCAACTTAGCAACTTAGCAACTCTTCAATTCTGCAGCTCTGCAACTCTGCGATTTTGCAACTTTAGGCCAGAATACTCTCTACAACTCGAACTCTCCACAACTCGATCGATCCTTTTTCCTTTTGAGCGTTCGAGTTGTAGAGAGTCCACTGTATAACAAAAATATACATTATAAATACAAAGACAGATTAGGACTATAATATTCTTTTTTTTCCCAGGATATTGACGTATGGACTGAGAGTAGAGACACTTATCAGCTCATGGTTTCAGAAGAACAAGCTAAAGATTTGGAACATTTCGCTTCTTCTGAAAACATCACAGCTAGCGTTGTAATTGTAGACGTGAAAAAGAAAATTGATACAGAATTAAGAAAGAACTTTGGATTGAGTTCACCATGGAGATGGCGGCCAAAAATGGAATTCGATTATGGAAAATTCAATGATTATAGAGATGTAAGTTACCATAACTATTAAATCGTAGTTCGGTTGATCGCAGTCGAGGGAAACCCGAGGTATTTTTCTTTATCATGATTCGACCTGGGGTTGAAACCGGGTCTTTTATAATATTGTTGGCGAACACTCTAACCACTATGCCAAGAGCCGTTTGTTGCATCTATTGTCTTCAGTAGATTAATTATTTTTTAAAGCCTATTCAATTCGATAAACCTTTCAGGTTTTTCCCTAAAAGCTGTGTAGCTTAGAACTCAAAGACACCGAGTTTAACGCCAGCGCCAACGTTTTAAGTGGCAAAATATCACAAAATACTGCTAATAAGTATATCAGTATTTTCAATAAGTTCCGAGTGTTTTCCGTAGAGAGAGAAAGAAAGAAGCCTCGTTTATAACAGTTCACTTTGGCTATTCTGCGTAAATAATGTTGAAAATATTGAAGATTTCATAATCAAATCATAGATATTGGTAGAGTTAAGACGATTACAATGCCGGTACAAAAATATTATGGAAGTTGTTAACGTTGGTAGCTCATATGAAGGCAGACCATTGCTGATCGTTAAGGTTCGTATCTTTTTGACTCATTCGTTTCTAGTACCCCTTGTTAGTCCAGGTAATTAAAATATGAAAAGTTGATATTCTGTAACATCTGGAAAGTGGCGCCAGATTTCAACGACGGGTTTGGGAGTCCGTGTTTCGGAAGTTCCGGAGTGCGCGCTCCTGGAAAAAAGTATGTTATATAAAGAAAATATCCCTGTGTCTGCTTCCGTCTATTGAGAACACAAGTTTCTGGTTCGAATCTACTTTAGATGTCAAAATCAAATGAAAAAGCTTTATAAGTCTATTTTCAATTTCTGCAAAGCTCCTTAAGTGACGATAGAAGGTTTGACACGATAAGTGCTGTAATATTCAAATGTGCTTATTCCGTATCATTAATTTTACCTATTCTAGGAAGAAAATTTTACATTGGGCTTATCCTCCTTAAGTAAGACCAAGGAAGGCTTTTCTGTCGTCAGTTTTGTTTCAAACACTTATATAGCTATATATCATATTCAATATGAAAAGCATAGAAATTGGTTTCAGATAATCAAAAACATTGTACATTTCCTATTTTGAATGTTGAAGGCTTAACTTAGATATTGAAGAACTGATAGTGCTCAAGGGTTAAGTTTTCATGTATGGAATACGTACTTTTGATTTAGATAACAGCAAATATTTTGAACGAATGTTCTTCAAAAAAAAAGATCAACTGGATAGAAGGTGGAGCGCACGGCAGAGAATGGATCACCGTCGCGGGTGCCATGTATATGATTAGAGAGGTATTTAAGATTTCTTCAGTAGGTATTTTTAAACGAGGCAAATTTTCAGAAAAATGTTTTAAAACTACCATTGGTAACAGTAGACCCTAAGGATCAATGAAAAATAAATAAAAAAGAGATTTTTAGGTCTTTGTCATTAAGCCTTTTTCACTACGTGTGACCCGCACTAGCGGCCGGTTCCGGAGGAGGGGGGGGGGGGGGGGGTTGAAGTTGAAGGGGGCGAAGTTTTGAACACGACAATGAAAGAAGAGATTATCTTTCCAACAAATCCAGTTTGACTTTTTGCATCGGTTCAAATTGTGCGTTATTCAAGTTTAAAGTTCGGAAAAATTTTGTGTTAAAATATTTAATTGTTGTTCCTTTTTTCGATAGTGAAATAGTGAAAGGGTTGAAAACTTTTCAATACATCTTTTCCAATATCATTATTCTACATGTACTACCTCGTTTTTGAGGCTATAAAAACGAGCTCACATATATAACATTGCAATCATCTTCTCTTTATACCATTTGGTTGCCATAACTTAATTTGATTGGGAGTGAGGCTGAACATGCTAAAACTAATATCGGGAAAAAAAGTGTTCTACCTAATCATGCCCAATTATTTTGTCAAGCTAATGACAGTTTTTACAAACGAAGATGCTTTTTTTTCACCGCACTCCTAACTATATAAATTTTCATGGCGGCCCGTACAATAGTACGTGTTGAGACTTTGACATGTGGCTTCGCTTTTTTAAGTTTTTCATTTTAAATGTTTCAAATCATTATTCTTCAAAAAGGCTTAAAGTTATCGGAATTGTGAGAATGAAATAACGAGTGTTTACAAACCATAAACTGGCTGATAAAGTAATTCTTTTTGTGATCTTAAATAAAGACTATAATTTTTCTGAGAGTAACGTGCCTAGAAATTGTCCAATATTCTACCAAAGACACCGGAAAACTTTTCTACTTTGATTTGTTCGTTCGCCAACAATTAGGCAAGTTAGCTACCCCAAAAATACACACAGTACATCAAAAACGTTATAAAGGCATCTTTAAGATGTTTCCTGTATACTGTGGTAATATAGTGATCCCAAAAATATATAAAATACATTAAAAACGTTGTAAAGACATCTTTAAGATGTAAGGTATTTCATATATATTGTCATAGTATATTTACAATGTAATTTGTTTCATGAATCGAGGGAAATGATTGCAAAATATACTAACGTCTACAATTAAAACAGCTTTGAAGTAAATCCTAAGAAACGGATAGTAGAGCAGGCAGTGAAGGCACTAAAAGCCAATATCACGTTTGCACTTTGTACGTGCATCCATGGACTTCCTTCCCGGTTGCTTTTAAGCAGGAGATGTATATTGTTAGTTGATGCTAATGACATGAGTCATGTACTAGCAACAGTTTCTTTTCAAAATCATTTTTTGGGGTCGGCAATATCAAGAGAAAGATTCGTCATATAGTTTTTACGTCTACAACTGAATATATGTCCTCTTAAGAGCTTGACTTTTTATCTTAGCAACATTTTAAAGCTACAGACCATTAGAAAAAAAATTAAGAAATGAAACGAGGGATATAAAGTGCAATGTACGTCAAAAATATCATAAGGTTTTTCATGGTCAGTAAACTCATCTGTTTACGATTTCGCATTTGAATTGAGGTTTTATAGAGAGCAGGAATTGGCTCAACAAGCGTACGGCCAAAAATACAAGTCCAATTATCTAACTTATTGGATTTTTGCATAAGATTTTAGAAAATTCCCATAAAGTCCGACGATTTAATATTTGCAATAATTTTTTGCCTTTGAATTCAGTTGATGTATTTGCTCAAGCCTTTTGTACAGACAGGAAATCTGTGTAGCCAGCGTTACAGCTTAAAATAGCATACAAAATCTGTCGCCCTCGCCTCCCATTCGTTAAATCTTTGTTGTTGAGTTCCTGTGTAGAGGCTTTTAGAAGATTTACATTTCGGGTTATTCCTATTTCCTTCCACGGATTTTATTTTTTCCGCGTCATTACGAAAATACGTGGGTAGCTGAAGCGGACATAAAAATTGTTTGCTCCATTTAGGGTAAGGCAACAAACATTTTAATTCTAAACGATATTCACTTGAAATCATAGCAATATATAACGGATGCATGAAAATAGCAGGACTGTGTGCAGCTTACGAAAAAGAATATCCTGCTTTTTAGCTGACCATATTTGAAAAGATGCCTATATAAGTTTTATATGAAAACTTGTAACTGAGTTTGTTTATCTATAAACCTAATCTATATATAAGCATAACGTGAAAAATTTTGCACTAACTTTTATAACAGATTTTGTAATAATTTTGAAATAAAACTCAAATTTATCAAAATTTTAGTTACCTAACTAAAAACAAAAGCTTCAGTTTTAATTGTCACTACTCATGTCAACATGATGACATTGTTGACAAGAAGACAAATTTACAAAATTTTCAAAATAATCAAATAATTGATAGTTATATCGTCCAACCGCATTCTTAGGATGGACTAAGGCCACTTGAGTTTTTGCTAATTTATAACAAGCTCATGAAAAATTTAGGTAATTTCAATTTTTGGTGCCAAAATTAGTATTGATGGGAAAATTTCATCAATATTGATGACCTCGTTGATGACATTGTCATCGAAATATTGATGAAGGGCACATTGATGAAGGGCACTTTGTGAGCATAACAACTATTGTTTACTCAGCATTATTTTTTTTAATTTTCTTGTTGGGGGCTACCTTCAAACCAAATTTCAGGTTTCTAGCATAAGCCAATCTAGAGTTATGGCTAGCGGGCATTTTTAGCCAATTCCGACCCAAAATTTTGCACATACGTGTGAAGCAAAATATTGCAGATTTTGGGATTGCTAGCTTTTATGTTTAAAATGTTATTTAAAAGAAACTAGCAGCTGGTCTTATAACTCCCGTGTCAAATAGGGTTAATAATTAATTCTGAAAGTTATTAGATTTTGTTCTGAGAATAATCAATACAGTAGTTTAATTTTTTACATTGACACCTTTGGGAATTTTGATGTACTGGTATTGTAAAAGATTACAAATGGTAAAAAACTTTCTTCTACCACGCATACTACACATACTAACTGTTTTTTATATTAATCAAGACTTCTGATTCTTCAAAATATAATTACTTTTTTGAAGTGTTAAAGCTATTTCTTGTTGAATTGCAACAATTTGAAAATCTTTTAAGTTTTCACTTTTTTGTTTTTAATCCCTAAAGTGCGAATCCCGCATATATATATACGGAACAATGTACCCAAAATACCGCTATGCCTTCAAGTGCCCATAACTCTTTACTCAGTGCAAATTACTTATTTACCTACCTTATTTTCTGAAAGTAGACAAAAAGAGCTTTCTTTTGATACCTAAGTTTGCTAGATTTGGTTATTCCATCATTGAAAAATTCAATTTTAAAATTTCAAAGTAATAATTCATTTGTGATAATTGTGTTTTAGCTAGTTACGCGACAAGACCGTGCAATGAGAGATCTTCTTCAAACTGATGTTTTCTACATTGTTCCTGTGTTCAATCCAGATGGTTATCAGTATACACACTCAACAGACCGCTTGTGGAGGAAAACTAGATCGCGCAATTGGGGATCGAATTGCACTGGAACAGACCCAAACAGGAATTGGAATATCAAATGGGGAGGTAAAGCAATTTAGCTATTTCTGAGTTTTGTCTTGCAAAGTTTCATTTATTTACTGAGGCAGTAAGCTTCATTTCATAAGCTTGTCTGTCTGGTATGGCCTTCTTTCGCTGTATCTATTGTGAGCGATAGCTATGAAACGAAAGTCAACTTATTGTTTGTTTCTCCTTTTGAGTATCGTCTTATCAAATTCGACTACAAAACAATATGTAATAAATCTTTCATCGGAAAAAAGCACATTGTTTTTGTCAAAAATTTCCCTTTTCTCTGCCCTCAGAGACTGTTATTTAATAATGTTTTTTACTTATCTCCTTTTCGAAATTTGTTTTATTTTTTGTCTATCCCTGTGGAAAATCGATGAAAATTCCAATCAACCTAGAATGTCCCATGTTACAAGTTTCAAAAACGTATTACTGTCACATTTACATTGTTTATAAAACTTTTGTGGTCTTACAAAATTAACCTGTTTCCTCTTTTTTTAGAATTTGATTCAAGTACAGATCCTTGTTCGCTGACATACCGGGGGCAAGGACCGGAATCTGAAAGATGCGTCAGAACATATGCCAACATAATGAGATATGTAAAAGGACGGCTAAAGTCCTACTGGTCTTTGCATTCTTTTGGTCAAGCAATCTTAATTCCAAACTCGTATACAGAAACATTGCCATGTGACATCAAAAGATTAGTAAGTCCTATATATTTCATTCAACTGTATAATCTCGCTCGGTTGTTATCAGAAGAATCCACGCAACTTGCCAAATTTGTATCCGAATGAGGAGGCTCTTCTAGTAACAATCTTCACTTAGTTACGATGACTTATTTCTAATCAGAAACAGGTTCCAATAGTAGGGGCGGGCGGGGGTCTAATCTGTGGTCTCTTTCAGAGTATTACACCTAAATATACAACTGTGCTACCGGCTACTCAAAGAACGAAAGGAAAATCAAATATAGTCAAGGATTTAGGGCTTTGAGTTTCGTTACCGGAATTGTAGAACTAACTATGAAATAAACTTTTTAAAAAAAGAAATTTGTTATGGTGATTTTTATTTTTGAGAAAAATAGATTTTTTATACGTTTTTTGTATCAACCCTGTGCTTAACCCATGTTGGTTCGGTGTCTTATATGTAAGGCACTTTACTTTTACGGTCCTGGACCCCTATGTAAACATCTAGGAGCGCCGCGACCCATGCACCAGAAAAATGCTTTATATGGTCATATATCGGTTGATAGCTTACATCCTTTTACAAAAGCCATTATGGCATCATTGCAAAATTTTTGTATTTCACAGGTACCGGCAGGTTTAAAGTTTCTTGGAGAAGTGCGGAAAACTCATAAAAGGTTTTATGGATTAGGATCAACAATAACAGTTTTAGGTAAGAGAAACTATCTACCATCATTTTGGTTATAAGAACAACATTTGGTCAATATGTTATAAACAAAATCATCTATATTTGTTGAATTATAGAAAAGTAAAAGTTTTTTGGGATACCTACAATGCAAAGTAGTGCAAAGGAAAACTTCTCAATTAGATATACTTGCGCATAATAAATTTTGCATAGATTGAAATTTTGTTTTTTTGAAAATTCTACGATTCAGGCAGCAAGAAATTCAGTCAAATATGAAAAATGTATTAATTTTCACGCAATCCACCCATATTACAGGGGCGGATAGAGGCTATGTGGAAAACGTGATTTCACACAGTTAAGTAATCTAAAATTACCAAAATCAAAAATTTTATAGACATTTCGGGAAGAATCGGGGAAATTTAATCAGAAAATCGGAAAAATTTGGGATTTTCACATGGTGTCTTGAAGAGTCTACAACTGCACCTGTAGTAGTATTAAAAGATTATTAAGATTAATAAAAAAAAACTATAAAAGGCATCAGCTGTTGTACAGTGTGTCCTTAAATAAAAAGAACCTTAAAAAGGCTTGAATTTTATTTATTTGTTGCGAGTTTTATACCGTTAGAAAGATATTATCCTAAGCTTTTCAAAAATATGTCTTTTAGTTTAGGAAATTAAATTTTTAAATTTTTCAGCATATATTCAACTTTCTTATATGAGCTTTACAATTTTTTTTATGCATTTTGACTTTCTTTTGCGTAAATGGCTGGAAAATTAATCAAATAAAAGTTCGTTTAACGGGCTCTGAAAATGTTACTTCAAGTTAAGTTTTCATTGAAATCTTTTACCAAAATTAAAATTATTATTATTTTTTTTTTTTAGACAAGCATATTTCTGGAGCCTCACTAGACTATGTACATGACAATCTGAATGTGTCATATTCTTTCATTGTTGAAATGAGACCTGGCGTGATACTAGATGATGAAATTGAATTCGACTCAGGTTTTTTAGCACCACCCGAAGAAATTTTACCTGCTTCAAGAGAAGTTTTCAATGGCATTATTGGAGTAGTTCAGGAAATAGAAAGTATAAATGCTCGTGTACCTTTATAAGAATATTTTATCATATATATCCTTTATGAAAATATATATAATATAATCAAATCATGTCTTTTAGCCTCATTCGTTAAATGTTCCTGCCACCCAGCCTAGGGTAATGGGTGCTTGTTAATCGGCACAAACTTTGTAATCCAAAATCAGACTTTGCAGTGCAGTGTCTCGAGAGCTGAAATGCATTGTATGGTAAAGTGCTTTATATCTTGCCAAAGAACTATTTTCAAAAAATGAAATTTTTTTTTGTGAAAAGCTTGAAAAAAATCCCTTCGATTAGTATAAACTCGCTAAAATTTTATAAATGTATAACAAATTACAGCTGTTTTAAAACACAGGCCGAGTTTTTCTGGGACACACTGAGAGTGATCACACTGTATAGAACATATCTAATTGCTGAAAATATGTTTTCTTTTGTATTTTTAATCACTTTGAATAAAAGGAGCGTGAGAGGAAATCACTTTTTTTAAATTTCTATTCAATTTTTGAATACATAGTACGCGTATAAGACCTACTCATCAGACCTAGTAGAAACGAAGACTTTAGTAATGATCGTGATTAAACGAGAATTCCTTCAAAATGATTTACACGTTTTACATGATTTACAAGCATATGATGGTTGAGATTTGACTCTCAATTTTTAGCAATCTCGGGACTGAAAAGTTTTTTGAAGGAACTGAATATACCAAAATGAAAGAGCTTGGCCTTATTAGTAACAATTTTAGCCTATAATTATAGGGGCTGTCTGTATGTATATCTTGAGGGAATTGAGTTAAGCATATTTGAGGCTGAGCTCAAAATTCGATATGCTTATAAAAAAACGTGCTCAGGCGTGTTACGGACTGTGCAAAGTTACCTTGACGATTTCCCACCAATTCCGCTCTTTAAACAAACTTGATTATGGCTTAAAAGAAAGGCCATAATTAGTAGACATTGGAAAGTACTAAGCCAAGTTTAAGATTTAATCCTAAGTTGAGAAATTAACGATCGATTAAAATTGCAATAACTACATAACTATTTACTTATAAAAACATGAAATTTTACCCAAAGTTCATCTAGGTGTAAAGATTTGATTCTTTGGAGAAAAAAAACTATTTTTGATGACGTCAGCATTTATTTTGAAATATGATATTTTGAAAAAAAGTAGTCGCTTTGTATAGAGTGGCCCCAGGGGAAGTTTTAATAAGAAGATATTTTCATTCCTTGGATTAAAACTAAGTAGATTATAAAACATTTTTAATGTTTGTTGGCATACTCCTTTTTGGAAAATAGGAAATAATATACAGATTTTGCCTCACTTTGATAATTGGCATGAGAGATGTAATCAAGTGATAAAGACTTTTGGAAAGTAATTTTGTAAACGAAATTCTTTTCAAATGTAAAATCTGTTTATTCACACTCATGCGTTCCCATGAGAATTTCAGCTAAATAAAATACTTTTTCATCATACCTTGGAAACGAGGCATTATCTGTGTCTTTGATACGGAAAGGAGTACAGTATAAATCATGTAATTCGTAAAATCACATAAATCAAATTTTTGGTGCCTTCACAGTCTGGAATCTATTCCAAAAACCCTATAATTCGAAAAATCAGGTAATTCAAACAAATTTTTAGGCCCCTATAGAGGATTCGAATTACATGAGTTCTATTGTATTGTTGTCGGGCTTCGTATATACGAGGTGTGGATATCACGTGATACTTTTGCCGTGGCTCTCCTCCCTTTTTAAATTCTCAAAAACTGCACTTGGTACGGTACAAGCACTATCAAATTGCATGTAAGTACAGAGTCTTTAGAGAATTCTAATTTGCTTGTACAGAGTCTGCCATATTTATTAATGTTGTGTATACCTCAATCGAGAGAAGTCCACTGTTTGGTTTTAAATTGACCTTCAGCCATGCCTCAAAGAGGTCTTTATGATTATTTGTCATAATTTTGCTCCTGTGGCGAGAAAAATTACATACATTATACATCATGAAATAAACATTTACAACTATAACATACAAACCTATGTCAAACAGATCATCAACACAGATGAAATCGATAGGGGCAGAACCAAAAAATAGCTAGTGGTATCCGATACTCCCGATTTCCCGATTTTTTATGGGACGGACCTACAATTACATAAGAGTAGCATCTCTTAATTGACCGCTTTTCAGAAGTAATGTCACTTGAATACATTCAGTTGTTTGTTAGAATTAAATAAATAAAGATGGATCGCGGTCAATTTCGAACCGCCTCTACTCTTCAGTCCCTGCAAGCTGGTCAAGCAAGTGATTCATGTTCTGTCTGTCTGTCTGTGTGTTGTTGTTGTTGTTGTTGTTGTTGCTGCTCATGTCTTGTGATGATTAACAGTTTTATTTTGAATTGTGTAAATATTAGGTCAATTTATTAAAACACTAGGGTGGGCGGGTGTTTCATTACAGTTGGGGAGCTTCACAGAATTTAAATCAGTGAACTGAATGAATAAAACAAAAAGTCAAACTACATGACTGAGTGATGTCAGACCATCATGTCAGTTTAGTTACATATTTTCTATTCTATAAAAACTTATAGTCAGAATTGTCTGTTAGATGATGTCTATGCTCCGATCGAACCCCGATCAAGGATTTTTGACTGACACACTTGCGGCAAGACCTCTTTCAGGATCAGGGTTCATCAAAACCCCGCCGACCCCAATCTCAGAGATACAATATAGAAAAGGGCCTAGATAAACAACTCTGGTTGAGGGAAAGTGCTGTACTGATAAATCTAGCAGTAAAAAATGAATTAATGAATGAATGAATTTATTTCCTTAAATTATATATACATTAATAAGCAGTCGGGGGGAACTTTACCAAAACGGAAATATATAATAGTTGAAAATGGAAATCGTTGCCGATTCAAAAATATTTTTTAAATAGAAAATTAAAGACACGATTCGAAAATATTTTTGAAAATACATGAAGTTAAAACAGGAAATTATTTCCGGAATGGGCACGGTTTTTCTTTAAACTTCCAGCCGCAGCATAAAATTAATAATGAAAAAGGTCGCCTAAAAATATTTCAGGAAAGAAAACGATGAGTGAATCTGCTCAGCATAAAACACAAGAGTTACAATTTTTCTCTTTGTAATTCACTACAAACCTGAAAACTAGTTAAAACTCACTAAATTATATATAATGAGTTTATTTCCTTAAACTAATGAAATTGTCCCTAAACAGTATATATATAGTTTTATAAATCAAATAATTAGTTTTTAAGGAGCTTTTTTGATAGTCAGAAGAGCTTGTTAAGTTTTGCGAAAAAATTCATTAATAATAACTAATACACGGTTTTCACGTCTCGGGTTGCTATGGAAACGAAAACGCGTAATGGAGGTGTGGTAGGTAAACATAACATAACATAAGGAAATCTTGTGAAAATTACGACTAAAAAGAGAAAAAAAAGACAAATAAACACATCCATAACGTACGAAAAGCCATTTTCTAGCATTCACGACTTCCAAATCCCTCGAGGTTTGTTTTGATTCTTCCGTAAGACACGATGCACTTCATAAAGGAGATAAAAGCCACATAACCAATCATTTGTTGTGTTTATTATGCATGTAAAAAACTACCAAATAAATGGCTATGGTAAAATGGCCCATAGTAAGCACATTTTAATAGAGATAACACACTTGCAGATAGGAACACAACGGAGATAAGAAAGCAAGTGAGTCAAAAAACAAAACAAATAAAGATCAAACCGCGTGTCTATCTAGCTATCAAATCGCTAGATGTTATGTTGTGTGACAACTTTCACTTCCAAAATAATTTTCTAGCGGTAAAAAAAACTGCACGTGTTTTTCTCTCTCTTTCGTGGAATCAAGTTTTATTTGAGAAAATTGAAAATGATAGATGACGATACAGAAAAACAAACTCTTGAATCTTTTCAACTCTGGTCAATAAAATCACTGAGATGTTT
>JAUBWS010072189.1:0-12050 GCA_032270445.1 Darlingtonia californica
TAGTAAAACTTTCGAATGAACAAAATAAGATACAAGGATTCAAAAGCCAGATTGATGGATTGAAAGACCAGGTTGGTTTTAAAAACTTTCTTGATGTAGTGTTCTAGTTGTTGGAGACATGACTAATCCACCGTGAACGCGCGTAAATTTGAATATCTGCTGCTGATATCCATTCTTCGTTGTTATACTTTAAAGAGGGATAATTTGGTTTAAAAATTCGTGAAATTCAATCCTTTTATGTCCAACTTCAGGAAGTATGGTTTTGAAAAAAAATAGTTTCAGATGTTTTGTAAATTTTTTTAACAACATAGGAAAATTTACAAAATTGATTTTTTTCCAAATCTCACTTGATGTATTTCTTTTAGATTAAAACCCTTAATAGCTCGCTTCAAAGACTGCGTAGTCATCCCGCATTAGATGTCGCTTCAGTTAAATCAGATTTGGATAAACTGAAGACCGGAATGGCTGATACTGGGTCCGCGATTTCCAAGTTGGAAAATACACACACGTCCCTTGTTACACGTGTCGGACATCTTGAAAAGACAACAAAGACGAATTCAGATAAGCTGTTTAATGTCACGGTAAGCTTTTCTTAAGTACAAATGGGCACGGTGTGGTAGCACTGTTTGGGAGCAATTGTGTAGGTAGCCGAAGGTCATGAGTTCAAGTCTAACCTCAGGCCGTAGTTCTGTCAATTTGTGGTTATTGAGCCCACATACGTCTACAGCTTTCTGAAAAGGGCTGCCAAATATCAATTACTATACTCAAAAAGCCAAATACGTGTCTATTAGTTTCTATTGTTTCTGTCAAATTTTGGTCACCACGCCCACTTACGGTTAGAGCTTTTCTGAAACGCACCATGGAAAGGTTGAAGGTCAAAAACGAGTGGATTGCTTTTAGCCTGTGGGAAAATTCGTGAAAAACCCATGTGGAGGAGTATTTTCTATTTAAAAA
The DNA here is from genome assembly GCA_032270445.1 of Darlingtonia californica. NCBI lineage: Eukaryota > Viridiplantae > Streptophyta > Magnoliopsida > Ericales > Sarraceniaceae > Darlingtonia > Darlingtonia californica. The sequence goes on from JAUBWS010072189.1 coordinate 955, forward strand.
GAAAAGCACTTCTCCACATGGATTTTTTTTGCTCGTTTGGTTGCACACTTATACATTTTTTTTCAGGTAAGAGTGTCAAAATTAGAAAGGTCAGCGCCACCGGCACCTCGTTCGACCACTGCTAAACGATTAGTGGTTACACTGACCCCAGGTGAGGATACGCCTGTCAAAGAGAAAGATTTCAAGAGGGCAATCAGTGACCTGGAAAAGAAGCAAAACGCAATATGCGACGAACAATCAGAGCACTTAATGAAGGTATTTCATTGTGACATATTTTTTATTACTTAATTTTTCCTCACCGCACACTATTAAAGATTAGACCAGACCACAAATTCGTCTTGAAAAATCAATTGTCACTGTGGTGAAAGTATCGCTTTTTCAAGAATGTAGTACACATTTTCAACAAAATATCATTTGCTGGGGTAGGGGGTTTGGGAGAATTTTTGATGAAGCTAGTTGTTTGTCACGGGGTTTATGTTGGTTTAAGCTCGTTTTTGTGAGGTAAAAAGACCAGAGAGACCATTTTTTGAGGTAAAAAGACCAGAGAGGGAGCTTATCTGAAATTTCAATCATGGCCAAAGGGCACTTATTCGGTAGCAATGGTAATTTCGCTCTGACTAAATTTTGTAAGCTACCGAAACTTTCAGGAACTTGACCATATTAGCTATTACGTTTGACGACTTTCGAGGAAGAACTCTTACGAACGACAGAATCATTCTATATTATGACTATACTATATTTGTGACGGTCTTTGGGGAAAGAGGGCATAAAGCCAACCCTAATTTACTTGTCACTTCTCAAAATCACGAAAAACGTCTCGTTTCAATAGAAATACACTCCTCCACAGACGTTTTTTAGTGATTTTGCCAGCGGGTGGAGTATGATCGAGGTAAAAATGACCAAGCCGTCTTTTCCCATAGACCGTCACATTTGTTAAGTTCGATTCATCGAACCAAAATACATGAAAGAAAATAGAACCTGATGTTCTAACGTTGTAATTTTGAAATAGTAAAATGTAAAGTAAAGTCAAGCTTGAATGATAGGTTAGGTCCTGGTTTCGGATGGTTTCCAATGGATCTACCTTTTATCAATGGCATCGTAGTAAACTAAATTTCACATCTCATCTGTTGATCTCTTTTTCTTTTCAGGAAATCTCATCGTTGAGAAACCAAACGCTGTACTTAAATCAAACCTACTCTAAAAAGTTTGTTGTTCTTAGTCAACAAATTGAAGCTAATAAAGGTTCCAACGAAGCATGTACGTAAGGTTTAATCTTCTTTAAAATGATGTCGTTTCCCGACAGTAGTTTGAATGTTCTGTACGTCAAATGATGTTTTTGATGAAAAATTTCCATAGACTCTGATTCCGCGGAACAATTATTCGGTAAAAGCTCTTTTGCATTGGTCTTAAAGCAGGGATGCCTATTTCCTGTTCATTTCTTTGTGGTTGCTGAGTCGCCAGAGGACGCTGAAAATTGATAATGACGTCATTAAGATAATTATTTGAAACTTCATGGGTATTTGTTTATCATCGTAAATTTTCAAATTGATATCAATACAAAAAATTCCGCATCGATTATGATTTAAATTTTAGTCTTGTCTTACCATCTGTAATTTATATTTCAGTGAAAAAAACTCCAGTCACTACCACAGCACAATCATTAACGACGGGAATTTCCCGTACCCCAAGTAAAAATTTGCAGCATCCTTCCACGACCGCTCAACCGACGAAAGTCAATAACAAATTAGACGATTTAGATTCTCTTTCCAAAAACTTTCATGAGTCAGGCACAACAGACACATTACTGGGAAGAAGGGACGTTGAAAATCTGGAGAATGAGGAATAGCTAGTGAAGAAAACTCTACACAAAGTTAAGTTGGACTATTCGAATGAGCCGAAAAAGCGATCCCTACAGGATAGAATGATCTAGACGAGCCGACGTTGGATGATTCAAATAGATTGATGGATTGAAATTCCGTAGAAAACGAAGATTTCTGAAAAAAAGAAAAACATTTAGACGGTGTTAGGTTAGACGATCCGAATGAATCGATGAATTGAAAATTCGTAGAAAGCGATTATTGCCGAGAAAAGAAAGAGATCCAGACTGGGATGTTGTATAACACGAATGAATCGATAGATTTTAAACATTTTAAACACGTAGAAAAAGACAATTACCGAAAAAAGAAATTACAGATGAGTTAAGGACAATTCGAACGAACTGATGTTTTTGGTCAATATGGCCTAATATTATAGGATGAGAAAATTATATTGACATTTCAGGGTGAGGACAAAGGTTGCTAAAGGAATTCTCATTTAACAATTAGCATTTGTTTTCAAGGAATCCCAGTGAGAAATCCGAAATTTTTCCTTAGAGGGGTGACATGACGTACTGCGAATACCAATTAGCTTGTACCAGACTCTACATACTGTACCGGTGAAAGAGTACTCTGGTATGGTATTTTCCTAAATTTAAAAAAATTCATGCGCATGTGAAAGACAAAAGGCTAACTTAAATTTTTGATATATTATTTATAAAATTTGGATAAAGACCCGCTAAGCTATAACGTTTTACAGTTAAAAGGTACTTTAAAATACAAAAAAAAAACGACTAAAACAGGCTATTAAATGGAATGGGTTATTAAGTAATTATGTCGTTAGTCTTTGTTTCTATATTTCGAGGGAAGGTCGTTAAATATAAATAGAGAACAAGACAATTTAAAATCAAGGCGAAATAATTATTCAAATCTTCTTTGAAAGATAGCGAGACAGTTCTTTTCCATTTTAAAAAGAATGTGACAATTTGGATAATGGTTACACAAATGATAGAAAGAGCCTTTGATTGCATGTTATCTTGGACAAGACTAATGTTTTGAAATTAGAGGACAAGCAATCCCTAACGAATGAAAGATATGATTCAAAATTTCTCACTTTTCATTTTTTTTCTCACCCCCCAAATATTCTTAAAACTAAGAAAAAAGGCAGCAATACCTTATGAAAGAGAATAATTAAACAAAATAATTAATAGACTGTTTTTTAGCCGTTTTGAGTATTTTTAATAGTACATTTTAACTTAAAAACATTATATTTAGCGAGTATTTATCCAAATTTTATAAAGGATTCATCAAAATTTAAGTTACGAGAATCTCTACTGATTCTATGCTAAATTTTAAGTATGAACTGCCGCTAGTCGAGCAGAAACTATTCAAGAGCTCTTTGATAGTTAACGGAAACAATCTATTTTGTCTCCAGAAACTCTTTGGCATTAACCTGAATCAAACCTGACCAGACAAAAGTATGCATTTACACATATATTATATTGAGTTATTTTAAAATGATATTTCATATATACAGGGGGATGCATATACATGAGGATAACAGAGTTTATGTAATTATATTACCATTTATATATTATAATGAATAGTTATACTAAATCATCTGAATTTCATCAGTAACTGAAATAGTCAAAAATTGTAAATAAATAGGCATTTTTTTTAAAGAAGTCTTATTGTCAACATAAACCTTTTGTCGTATGAGTTATATGTATTGTTGAGCTTGGTTACTATACAGAATGGTGGTTTGCATACAGTGAATCCGCGTGTGTGTGTGTGGAGGAGTGGGGGGGGGGGGGGGTAGTCCAATCGTTGAGAATTTTGACTTATTAGGCAAATTATAAGTCAAATTACTCGACAAGGGCTACAAACTATACCATTTTTCAGTAGTACTAAGTAGTTGAGAATTTTGACTTATTAGGCAAATTATAAGTCAAATTACTCGACAAGGGCTACAAACTATACCATTTTTCAGTAGTACTAAGTATTTTTTTCAAAAAAAATTGTGACCTATTGAGTTAAATTAAAAGTGTTGATCTCAGCAAAAAATAGGCAATAACAGTCATATTTTACCCTTTAATTGCTCATATTTCAGCCTAAAATGATCCAAATTTTACAAATGGGGGTACTCAACCTAAGAACCATACACAAATTTGCAAAATGTTCGGAAGGCATGGCTTTCCTAGAAACTTACATGTGTTCGGAGAATATTTCGAAAACTGCCTTGCTGGAAAATTTGATGTGTTCGGCCGAAAGTTTCAGCTTCCTAGAAAATATGGATGTGTTCTGAGAACATTTGATGCCTGTCAGATGTTTTTTGGCTTTCCTGGAAAAAGGAACAGATATTTTGTGTTTTGGGCCCCTACATTTTCATTTATTCGATCTAAAATTCTCCTGTTGTGAGACGCTTTGCTGCATGCTAGATTATTTTTAGATTTCCTGGATGAAAAGAACAGATATTTTGTGTTTTGAGCTCCTTGGTTTTTACTTTTTTGGAGAAAAATGTTAATTTTCTAGTTTTTTCGAGATGTTATATACTGAGACCATTTGGCTTCGGCTAGATTCTTTGTCAAAGTGACTTCCTGGAAAATAGAACAGACATTTTGTATTTTGGGCTCGTTGGATGCTTCTGCATAAAGGTGCAACAGCATTAGGATGATTTCACTCATGGTAAACAAGTTGTTTACACTTAAAAATGATAAAAACCAAAAAATTCGGTCACCAAAAAAGTCGGCAAACCTCCGGAATTCGGCGGAAAAATTTCCAGCCGCTGTAAAAAAAATTGGTTCTTTCGTAGTATTTTACCGAATGAAAAAAATGCTGAAACATATGGAGAAAATTGTTCCTTTAAATACCGTCAAGTCATTCCACATAATGGCAGCGCAGGAATGTAATGTGGAGAATAGGAAAGAAGGTTGAAAGAAAGGGAAAGGACGATATCAGCCGATTTTGTTTGTCCTACAGGTAAATAAATATACTTTTAACCAGTTCTATTTGGCCAGCAGAAAAAAGAGCAAGGGGTGTTAGGGTTGTAGTAAGCTGCTGCAATGAAGAATTGTGGCTCCAAAAAGTTCTAACTAAACTAGCTCATGCAGGGCTCATCAAGTCAAAATTCACTTTTTTTTCAGCTGAGGTGGCGTAATATGTACTTTGGTTGGTGGACCTTCCTTTTCCGCTTAAATTAGATATCTAGCGTATATAGAGAAAAAGCAGACAAAGCACAGTTTTTTCTAATAAAATTAGTGATGAAAGCCATGAAATTAACTGATTAACTGGACTTTCATTTTGCTCTTGGATTAGCTTACAAACTAAGTCAACTTTTATTGTAAAAGATATTGTAAATTATTACTAAGTTTTAGAGAACACAAGCGAGTGAAATAATAACAAATAGACAACCAGCCAGAGCAGAGGACACAAAACTACAAAAACTGTTTGTCCTTCACTCGCAATGGACATGGTACATGCAGGTCCCAACGGTATAATAACGTCCCCAAATGCATTACACTAAAAAAATATTATTGCACCAGGAGCAGTGTTCCCCCTTATAATTTTGTCAAATAAAAGTTTCATTTTATCTAAACTGCTTAAATTGGCACCTACGTAGGGGTGCTGTTTGGTTATAACAGGGTGTCCAGTGAGGCTGGAAAAGCTAGAAAAAGACCATTTTTTAGAATTTGGGCTGGAAAAGCTGGAAAACATATACCATTTCCAACAGCCAAGGATGGAAAAGCTGGAAAAATAGTTTTGCACAGGCCTGTAGCTATGACAAAAGTTATTTAAAGGCAATGCTCCCCCCCTATCAAAAAATCCTATATGAATTATGTTGCATCTTTTGTCAACTAAAACCCTTTAGTTTTGTTTAAAAGAGCTAAAAGACAGCTAAAAAGAAGAATCAGCAATAGTGTCGTTTTGGCAAAAATTTAGTTTTTAGGCAGATTTCCATTACTTGATCAAAAACAATGCATTTTCCAGAAATCTAGGTGCTTTAAATTGCAAAATTTTCTTGCCCCTCAGGGCCAACCGGTGGTGGCCCTTCGGGTGACTCATCATGGTATACAAAAGCCTTTTAGTAGGCTCTATCTTTGAATGCCCCTCCTGGGAAAACTTTCTGGCCTGATTTTGCATCTAAGTAAGATGTAAAGAAATGAAGGAAAACTCTATATTGGAAAAATATGTCATTTTAGCGAATTATCAAGCAATATTCTTATTCTTGTTCGTTATTGGGTATACAAAATTTAGTGTTGAAAAGTTTGCATCCTGAGGCTGGAATTTTATATGAAAATTCCTGCAAGGGCTGGAAAAACTAGGCTTGAAACTAAAAATCAGTGGACACCCTGTATAAGTGCCCTTTTACTTCTGAAAATGACCTTTTTCTGTTAATTAGATCCTGCCTTTATTTTCTAAAAAAAGGGCCAAAGGAGGGCATACAATAAACTGCCACCCACAACAATGTCCTGGCAGCCGTTTTACAAGTTCTAACCCCAAAAAACACCCTGAAACCCTCCTGCCCTGCAAACAAGATTCAGGAATTAACCAATCACAATAAACCTCATTTTTACAAACAATGTCAATAAGGCTTCATCTACATTACTCATATTTTATGGTCGCTACTGGGTTGTCAACCTTAAATGTAATCTCTCTTAATAATTGATCATCATTAAACATGTTGTTGTTAGACAAACTATGGTGTGTAAACATGATTGATGTGCAGATCTGGATTTTTCTTTGTTTTTGTGTGTTCAAAGTTTTGCTGCTGTATAAAGTTCAGTGAGTTCACGGTCTTTGTGTTTAGCAGTTTAGCTGCAGCTGTCTCGTTTACTTTATGTTTAACATAGTTCAAAGACTGACAATTTGACAGACAGGGACAGCAAGTCTTCGCTATTGTTTTGGTTTTCTTCCAAATGATGATGAGTTCATTTCCAGGTCCTGCTTTTAAAATTGCCAGAACCAAAGGGGAAAAATAACAATATGGCTTTCTACCAGTTTGTCAATAAAGCAGCAAAAAAGATTGGGAAGTAATTGATTCCAGAAATCAGAAAGCGACCGGAAATGTCCAGCCGTTTCCAGGCGTTTCCAGGCGTTGCGCAAGGTACTTCTAATATCAAAGCATTGTGTCCATTTTCATATGTTAGACCACCAGTTTCTTTTCATCCCATGAAATTTGAATTGTCAAAAGAAAACTGTTTAGCTGCATCTGGTCTTGTTTATTTTATGTTTAACATAGTTCAAAGACCAGAAATTTAGTCGGGGACAGCAAGTCTTCACTTTCATTTTCCAATGGTGATGAGTTTGTTTCCAGGTCTTGCTTTCAACGTTATGCCAGAACCGATGGGGGAATTAATTTCAATATGGCTTCCTAACATATGATTGGGAAATATTTTCCAGAATGTTGAAAAACAGAAAACGCCCGGACAAGAGATGTTTTGAAAACATACACTTGGATAATTTCAGGGCTCTGTAAGGGCGTTTTCTGACTCTTAATTCTAAAAATGCCCAGAAACGCCTGGACAATTAGGTGTGGTGCAAGGTCCTCCATCCCTGTCCCTCCCCTCTCGCAACTCCCAGTGTTTATTTTTTTTTAATTTTAAGGGGCCAAGGAGTGCCTTAAAAAAGGGAGGCGTTCTATAAATTTTAGTAAATTTCAGGATTATAGAAATCAATATTTTATTCTATCAGCATTGTAAATTTTCTAAAAATTAAGCAACAAATGTTATATTTAAAAATCCATAAGTCAACAATCTCATCAATAATTTTCTGTATTTAGAAGAGCAAATAAATAAGATATGTAAACCATTTGGGTTGCAGACACTATTTTTATATAAACTATAATGAATATTGTCTTATTTCTTTTAAGCATAGTGTCCTCCTAGGATTGAGTCTGCTAGGGGAGAGAACTCAGATTTCCAAAGAAATACCTGCTTGGGAAAAGAAATATAGAAAATTGCTCTGATTGAGGGGAGCGTCAGGAACAACGCAAAAAAATGATTTTCTTCAAAATGGATACTTGACTACAATTGGCTAAACATGACATTAGTTTTATGACAATTTGATAAAATGACAGTTTCAGAGTAACCAAAAGAACAATTAAATGTTATCTGATTCGCAAATATTTTGACAGCAAATTTCTGTTTTGATTTGGCCTGTACTAAACTCTTTCTCCTTCTTCCTACCTAAACTACGTAGCATCATTCAGGGTATAAACTAAATCAGAAAAGATTGTATATACAGTGTGTATTAAAAAGACTCATCCAAAAACTTTCAAAGCTTAATTTTCTGCACAGATGTTGGAGATAAGAAATCTGGGTTTTCTCGCATACTTGGGACAATTTTCCTTGGGGGAGTAGATTTTTTTACAGAATTGTTATTTTGCTAAATGTTTGAATACAAAATGAAAATCTTGCAGGCATAAACCCATGTGATGGAAGTGAAGGTTTAAAATTTATGCATTTATTTAAACAAGTGGTTATATGGATCATTTTTCTGGTTTACAACGCTTCTGATTACTACAGCTTTTGTTAACAAGGGGTCAGAAGATTTGAAAAAAAATTTTTTTCCAGTAAACTAACTTTGTGTTCATATACTTTTGTCAACCATAATTTAATACGTGATTATCACTTCAAAAAATATTAGTTAAATTTTCCCCTGCAAGTCTTGTAACTCCTGAATGTACACTTTGTGTGAACCCTGACTACTGTTTTTTTTCCCATGCTGTCAGGTTATTATAAATTAGTGTTAACTGATTAACTGCATGTTCTGCTGCAAATACAATTTAGTGTATGGTATCAAGTGTGTCCCTACTGTGAGAGGTGCATGACATGCAAGAAAAAGGCATGTTGGGACTAATAATTTTGGTTTATTTATTCATTTGAGATTACGGCTTTGGAGTTCAGAACTTAAAATGAATTGCATATATAATAATTTCATATCATTTTTTTGCTCTCTACAGTCCCTACATACTTTGAAGAATCATGAAAGTACCTGAAGGTGAGCAAATGTCATATTCAGTTCCTCAATGGAAATTGTTTATTAAATTTTATTGAACTAATGCAATAAGTACTGCATGAATGGAATTATATGTGCAGATTATTTGTGGTCTTTAAAAAGTTGCATCTGAATTCAATTACCTAGTTCTGGTGAAATACTTGCTGTAGTCTGTCAGGTACACCTTGCTCCAGGACAAATTTCTTCCTGTACTTGGTCTACTGGCACTTCTTTGGATATGAGTAAGTAAAAAGTCAGGATTTGTGCACATGCGCAGTAGCAAATTATAAACAAATCAAAACAATTATCGCAATAATAAAACGAAGAACCAATCACATTGCTTTGCTTCCCATTATAACCCAATCAATGTGCACTAACTAGTAACAATTGAGATCTACTGTTTTTGCTTTGCATTATGTCATCACCAATCAACGTGAAGTATTTTATAAACAACAATAGTTACTAATCCAACTTACTCGCTTCAGAACTTGTGCCAGTTGACCCAGTGTAGAGCAAAAAAGCTCGGGGGTTGGTCTACTGGGTAGACTATACTTTTGGATTTTGTTCAAATTTTTGTCAAAATTTAGGTTTGATGTACATTTATTTTTGCGGTTTCTCAATTTATTCATGCAAAATTTTCGTTGGTTGATAAACTTTTGCTTTGCATTTTTTATTAATTTTCTAGATGAAGAACAACGAAACATCATTGACAAGCTTGCAAACTTTGTGGCACGGAATGGACCAAAATTTGAGGAGTTGACGAAAAGTAAACAAAGGGACAACGCCAAGTTCTATTTTTTATTTGGTGGAGATTATCACGAATACTATAAATGGAAGGTCAATTTAGAAGGTATGTCAATCATACAGGTTTTGTGAATTGAAGTAAGTGACAAGGAGAAGTATTATATAAAATACATAAGTGTAAAATAGTGATCGGGAAGAATAACGAGGCGAATACTTTGATACTTTGACTAGTTTCAACCCATTGGCATTTTCAAGTGATAAATTTACAAGGTTACCATCTTTATTTATAATATATAAAGTCTCTACGGCGATGTCAAATAGAAGTTCAAAGTCCATCTATGGCTTCTACGACGAAGTTGAAAAATCATATACAATACTATTGAAATTAATTACAAAAATAGCTATTGTGACTATAATTATGAAGAGGGTCTTGCACATACGTTCGAAGAGGACCATTCGTTTGATTCTCGGAAGAACGAATTGCTGTTCCTGAAGAAGGACCTTGCACGCGAACTTGCGGAGTGGATCAACCAATTTGTTTTACGTGCGTACTTTTTACACTCGGGCACGGCCGTGTGTTTCTTCCTGTTATTTATCAATGAAGGGCTTCAAAGATCTTTTCGAAATAGATACTTTATTTTCGACTGTAAAACGTTGTAGTTGCAGATGTTGTTTTGCTTCCTCAAGCAACATACATAATAAAGTACATGATGTAAATTTACAGTAATATAAATAATGTCATATAAATTTTCTCATAATAGTAAGTAGTAAGAAGCTCGATTGGAGTCAAGTACTCACAATATAATCCTTTTGATTTTATTTAGCAACACAGGAAGAAGCTCAGAAGACGGTTCCCAATCAAGAGGTATTCCATCCAGTCTCACTTTTTCTCTTTAATAAGTTTATATGAAGTTAAACCATTCGAAGTATGGCAAGTTAATTTCGATATTTCAGCCTAGTAATTTTAGTCACAAGGAAATGATGTTGTATCAACAATCAAAGAAGATCATCTGATCAGTGTACCAAATGGATTTAAAATGTTTTCATTTGCATACTAACTTTTCATCTCAGGATAAATGGCTATGTTCCTGTTAGATATTATCTTGTTATATTACCATTCGAATTATACACGTGCATGTCTGTGTGTAATATGTACTGTTGAGGAAAGGCAGTCACTGTTTGAATTGCTTTAAGCTAAATTTCATTTTCAGTGTCTGTTTATTGATTTCTTTTTTCCCTAATGTTTCTGATAAGGAGAATAAAGAAATTTTAATTTATCAAAAAAAGGAATGTTGGACTGTCAAAGACAGTAACGATTGAATAATTATCGAGTTGTAATGATGAACCGAATTCTTGTTTATTCTAGGAGCGACCTGAAGACAAAGTGAAACGGCAAATTGAAGAATTCGATATTACACCATTCAAAGAAATGCTTCAGAAAATCATCACTGCTTGCACTAAAGACAACATACAAGTTCGTTTAAAGTGTTTTCATTTTTTTCCTGTAATAATTTGATCATACATTAAGTCATTGCATTAAAA
>JAUBWS010072222.1:0-13678 GCA_032270445.1 Darlingtonia californica
TTTCCAATACAAAATGGTCTGAAATTCAACTACTAATAACTTTTGATAAGGTAATGATATTAACTTGAAACTTTCACCGGTTGTTTAGTTCAATAAACGAATTATGTTGAATACAAGAAACATGATGATGACGTCATCATTTCAAAATGGCGGTGGGGCCAATTTGTGGCGGTTTTGTCGTCCCATAGTGCCTCAGGACTTGATTTTTATAAAAATCTGATGTCATATTCACGAAAGGTCTTTTATTTGGCTTTCAGAAAATAAAAACAGAATTGAAAAATTGCAATTTTTTCGGGAGATATAGCTCTGTAAAGAAAGAGATCTATTTTAAGGAAATTGACATTTGTGATGACGTCATCACGTAACCATAGCAACCATTGTTTTTTCAGCATAATTTTTGTAGTTCTCTTATTGAGGGCTACCTCCATACCAAATTTCAGATTTCCAGCATAAGCTAATCTGGAGTTATGGCCGTGGGCAAAAAAAGGGCAATCGATTAAAAACTTTGATAGAACAATGTAAAGTAATTTTGCATCCTTTGTATCGATTTTACAATGTATTGTCAAAAATGTGCTAAATAGCTACTTAGCAAGCAAGCTTCAGTGTGAACCTTCCCTATACTCAACTAAACAATTTTAATACAAGACAACAATTCGTTGTAAACCACAGCCTCAGACCTAAGGGTGTGCCGAATAATAAAGCAACACTAGTTCACTAGTTTTTCCATACTCTAAATGTATCAATTGGTATCGGATAAATTCTTCCTGGAATTGATTTTGCGGGATTTATTTTTGCTGATTTGGCCTGTTTTCGCAAAAATAGATCCGGCAAATTTTATAAAGAATTGTATTCGTAAAAACAACACTGCAACAATATTCTAAAGATATTGACTTTCACAAACGTATAAAATGCCATAAAAGCAACCTTATTTCTCGTTTATTTCCCAGTAACTATCGTTTCGAATCGCGCAATAATGATATATCTCCAATTCAATCCAAATATTAATAGCTAGAGGCAATCTTCATTAAGAAAAAATAAAAATTCACACGATGCATTGGATCCAAATCGATTTTTTTCAATAAGAAAGATTCAACTTTTTGCACAAATATCTTGAACATGTCACAAAAATTTGATATAGTTTTCAAATATTAATAGCTTAGATGCAATCTTCATTAACAAGAAATAAAAATTCACACAATGCATTGAATCCAAATCAATTTTTAGGATTCAAATTTTTTGCATAAATATCTTGAACATGTCAAAAAAATCTGACATATCTTCTTCTCTTTAATTACAATTATTTTTCTTCAAATCGTAAATTTTAAGTTTTAAAAATTGATTTCTGTGACAGATGTCTCCTAAACGATGTGGGATCTATTCTGTTTCACAAAATTTTAAAGTAGTTTCATTTAATTCAAAAAAATAGTCAAATGTAAAGTTTTCATTTTTACCTTTGAAAGGTGCAAAGAATGTGGACAAAATGATCTGCAGAGTGTCGCAAAGAAAAAAGTTATTATAAAAGATGTAAGAAAAACTCATCGAAAAACACCGCAAAAATGGTGCGGTCACAGCATGAAAAACGTCCGAATACGAGTTCCGTATACTACCGTATACGGACTAATTTCTTCCATATGTCGATTCGGTAGATTTTCTTGTTGTGAGTTTATGTGGGGTCCTTACGCTTAATTTGTTTTTTTCTCGGTACAGCGTTGTCAATCAAGTCAGTCTTCTTACTACTTTAATAATAGCTTGTGCTACAGTCCCGTAAAAAGGCGTAAATGAGGGACGGGCTATTTTGTTACGCAGGAACGAGAGCCGTATACGACACGAGGAAGAGGAATAAATTTTTCTATAAGTTTTCAGTACGCTTCCGTGAAAAACTCCCGCCACGCGTACTCCTTAGAGTCCCTTTAACTTTTATGATTAACGTATGTGTTGCTGAAGAACGTAATGATCAAAGATCCAACTTTTATATCGAACATTTTATTGGATCGCTGTTGAATGAATTTTTTATCTTATTTAAAAGTATGATCTAATATTTAACCAAACCAAGGTCATTCTAAAATGAACTAGATTGAAAACACAGCAAATAAGTTATTTTTTAAAATAACATTTTGATGTGTGTCGTAATGGTGACAGCGAATACTGGTCGGCTGCAGTCATTCAATTTTTGAAAAAAGTTAAATTTCTTCTGTTTTACTCAGAGTTTTATTACTATTTTTTCAAAAATAGTTTTTTCCTCAAAGTAGCTGTAAATAAAATTAATTTTTGCGTGTTAAATCGTTTTTTATTTGCAATGAGCAAAATGTATACAAATTCAATCTCATTTATTCCGTCGATTGGTAACATTTGTGGAATATTTGAAATATAGATTACTTATCTTCAGAAAGAACTAAAATATAAAGTGTTCACACCCAAATTTGTCTAAAACCTTCACAAAGTCTTGTCTGTAAGATTTTATGTCTTTTTTGGTCGTTTTTACTGCTTATCATAATTTTTGGGAATACTGAAAACTTTAATGATGATAAAGCAAAATTGAAGTAAATTTCAATTATACCGAGTGTCCCAGAAAAATGTAGCGTTTTGTACAAAAATGTCAAGCAAAAGAAAAGAACAAAAGAAATACTAGATAATTTCTTTACAGTTGCTAATGACATTTTTACTAAAGGGTTAAACTTTTTGTGACACCCGGTATGACTAAGATGAAGTTTTGGTAATCACTTGTAATTGAGGTTATTATTACAACGGCAGAGACAGAACAAAGGAAATTAGGTCGTGCACAGTCCAGCTCGCTTTAACCCTATTCGGCCACTTTGTACCCCCCCCCCCCCCCCTCCTCCTCCCTCCGTAACTTTTCTAATGTTTCTTATTTTCAAATGAAACTTAGCACACTGATGCAGCATGGTTTAAGGAACATTTTTGCAAAGTTTCATAAAAATAGCCCTCAGGAGCCTAGGCCTGAGGAGCCCCTAAAAAGAATAGGCTGAATAGGGTTAATATGTCCATGATCCAACATCTCTAATCTCATTCATCACAAAAATTAATCAGTCTTGCACTGTTTGATTTTGCACTTTGCAAAATGTTGATCATTACACGATATTGGTATGTAAATTTTGTGTTTTGTTTGTATGATATTTTGCTGGTGAGAACAGGGATGAATTAAAGTAAAACATTTTTTCCATACTCTAGAGTACCGAATAATCGTCCCGCTCACCCATTGTTCATTTTTGGAAGATTTTATACCACCCCCGTCCCCCTTATTTTACCCCCCCCCCCCCTTCCCTCCTAATAATAATTATTATTGATTTCAAAGACTTTTACAATTCAAATTTGAAACCAACTCAAGAATTCGTACAAATCTGCACAAAATTCATTAAAAAACGCATAGGAAACGAAAAAAAAATCAGTATGAGACTTGAATTTATATCCATACAATTTTATATCAATAGAAAGAACTTGTGAAGCTGAAGTATATGACAGCATTTTGCTCTTCCTTTATTAAATTTGTACAAAAGCAGTTTTTATGGTTTGTTGTTCCGTCATCACCCCCCCCCCCCCCCCTCCCCCTCCGATTATCTCAAACACAAACCCCTCGATCATTTGATACTCTAAAATATAAGCATCTCCTTGAAAATAAGCACAATATTTGCTTCATTATCAATAACCTAAAAATGTTCATTTTAAACCCAAAAAATAACACTGCACTTGCAAATAGAGGCTTGAAAATCAAATTGAAGAGTGTGAGATATCCTTTTCCTATTTAACACTAAGGCTTAGTTCTTTGATAAGAGCGAATCAAAAGTCATTCTTAGTAGACGAAGAAGTGAGCGATCGCCCAATTGGATATCTGTATCCTACAAGCAAATGGAATGTCATCGAATTAATACACAGACGGAGCCCAATTTCCATCCAACCTGCTTTTTTTGTGGTAATGTCACAAAAAGTATGATCTTACAAATACAAAACAAAAAAAACAAAAAAATATGTTCCAGCCTTTTTTTTAGTAAAGCAACGAAGCCCGCCTCTCTTTGCTGAACTAAATCTTTTACGACAATTTGAAAAGCAGTCGCTCGTCAAATTTAGTGTACAATTAGTGATTTATTTTTACTTTCGGCTGACGACTCAACCAGCCAGAATCATGTAATACTGTACACTCGATTATTATCAAAATAAGAAGGTCTTTATCATAACCAAGGGTTTTCTTTGGAATATTTTTCTGCGAGGACAAAATATTATACATATATAGGGTAAGATTTTCCTTTGGGGAGAGTCACTGCAAGCTGCACATAGACTTTACGCTCTATACGAACTATAACAAATACTCTATCTAGAGCACTAGTCATTTATGCGTTATTTTGCAGTTACAGCTAAAATAAATAATACCTTTATCAAGGATAACTAGTGGTTGAATTCCATGGTTGTTTGGTGGTATTGGCAGCATACTTGGTTTCATGATCTATGAAAAGAAAGAACTTTCTTGGAATTTGTTTCAATTTTTGTTAAAACGGTTTAAATGTTAACAAAAAGGGGTAACCACACGTTTTACAAAAACCATTTAAATTTTATCATGACTCATAGGATAAATTGATTATAAATAAAAACTTTTGAATAAGCGTATGCAATCCAACCTGGTTTTTGAGGCTTTTAATAAACAGGGGTGGACCTTTTGGCGTCAGCAATGATTCAAACTTCAGAATCTAATTGGTTAGGAATCATTAATATTAGTTTTATAAAAAGTCAATCATCAGTGACATCATCTATGCCCAACATGAGTAAACTTAAAAAAAGGGGATTCATTTTGTCAGTAAATACCAGAAAATGTTATGCAATGTTCAATATGAGTTATTTTTTGAAAACTCAAAATTGACACTAAAAAGGTTAGGAACAGGTGGATTGAACAATTAAAAAAATATATTAACAAAAGGTTCTAGGGATGGTCTACCCCCAGGAGGAATAGAGATAAAAAGTATATTCACTTGTATAACTTAATTCGTTGTCAATAAACGCAATTGTGAAGTTCAATACCAATATTTCGAAATAACAATTGTATTGTCCAACATGATAAAATCTAGTCTATCAAATATACCACTCCGGGCATTTTTCCCTACTCCTGGTCTATAGGTTAATGTCCAAAACCCAGTAAGTTAAAATCGCAAAATGAGGAGCATGCGCAGTTACTATTTCTAGCATAACAATAGTATCACCAAAATAACATGGGAAAAGAGCCAATCAGCGTATCTATTTTAACAATCGAAGTTTAATGTTTATAGTTTCCAGCATCCTAACTTACTCAGTTTTGGACGTTAGCCGATAGACCAAGAGTAGGGAAAAAAAGCCCAGAACGGTTTATCGGACAGCCTAGATAAAATCATTCTCAAGACTTCTTTTTGGTGTTTTCTTTTATTTGTAACTGACAATATCAAATTTGTAAGAAATACCAACATTTGAAATAAAAACTCAATCCACTAATTGAAATTTAACTTTTAGTCTAACTTTTATGATAATTTTACAGTCAATTTTGAGGAAAAAATTAACTAAATGTCAAATTAAGTTTGCATTTCAACATCAACATAAAGTTTTACTGAAGATTTACTAAATGATAAAATAAAAAATCACTTTTACAAATACTAGACGGAACATTTAGTACATTCAATATTGATATTCGATATTGTAGTTTTTAAGGATTAGTAGCCTTAAAAATTATGTTAAGATTTCTGACAAAATAAGGGTTTGTCATCATGATGTCAAATACAATGATATATCTTTTAAATATTTAATGTTTTAAAATATTGTCCATTCCAATAGTTAAAGTGACTTTTAGAGCTTCAAAATGCTCAATTTTGTATCTGTATCGCTACTGACCCTAAACGCGAAATTTTTTTATTACGCGGGGGTTTTCACAGATTGGCCTTTTTTTTTAAGTTATCGCGGGCATTTCTTTTTTGCGGGCATTTGGGCAAAGAAATAATTTTCGCAGGGACTTATTTTTGCGGATTCACAAGACTATTGACCATAGTTACATCTTTTTATGCCATTTTTGGGAAATTTTTAAAAACCATTGTTTTCGGGAGGATTTGTTTTTGCGGTTGGAGCTGAAATAAATTTTCGCGGGGATTCATTTTGCGGTTAGGATCGAAAAATATTTTTCACTGGACTTATTTGCGCCGATTTTCAGCAAAATTTCTCTCAATAAAGTAGTATGTTTCAGCTAATGTAGTTTTTAAGGCTTACTTGCTAAATAATGGCTTTTTCACTGAGTTATGCTTTGTAGGCCCGCGGTCAATATCTCTTGATAGGATAAGGATATAAACTTGAAACTTAGTATGAAGTTAGTCCTTGATAAGAGTAGTAACAAAATCATGGTCAAAAATTAATGGTTGCTATGGTTACTTGATGACGTCATCATACAAAAGGGGTACAGAGAAAATATTTATATTTGCTTAAATCACTATATCTTCTGAAGTAAAAGAGGTTTTTCAAATCTGTTTTCATATTTAGAAAGCTAAAAAAAAGCTTTCTTGCGTTTTTCACCAGAATTTACAAAAAATAAAGTTCTAACCATTTATAGCCAGCCAGAAACATCAAAAATATTTTTTTTGATTTTGGCGCGCCATATTGAAATTATGACGTCATATACAAAATTGATGACGTTTGCAGAATTCTTTTAACCATATATACGACTATTGTCAAAGTTTCATGTCAATACCTTTTGTCTATCAAAAGTTATGGACGGTTTAAGATTTGCTAAATTTACAGTAAAATAGGTTACAGTTCTCACCTTGGGTTCTATAACTGAGCATAATTGAGCCGATAAATAATGTAAACACTTGAAATTTTGGGAATATCTTCCCAATAAGATTTTATCAAAAGTCAAAAAGTATCAAGTTCGTAGAGTTTTTCGTTTGGGAGATATTTTTCCTGAAACAAGACCGCGGGCCTAGTAGCCATGGCAAGCATTCAATATGGTATAATAAATATCAAGCAAAAATTACACTGGTAGAAGTTACCTTCAAACCAAATTTTATAAGGCCGAATAGTGCCCACCCCTCATGAAATTTGACCGCTTAATTCTAACCGTAAAAGATATGAACCTGATTTTTCATGATTTTTCCTAAAATTTTGTGAGAAATATTTAACAGGTAGTTTTGGGTCTTTCGGGTTTGCCATTCCACCATAATGGCGGATTTTTCGGTGTGAGCCGGAAAAAATGAAAATTGTGGTTGAAGCGTTATACCTCCATAATGGCTAAAATTTGACTGCAATTACTATGGTAGCGGTTTCTTCCCACTCAGACTTAATTATCATTGTTGAAAATAGCTGAGGGGTGCATTTCTTGTGTTGTTTTTTGAACTTACTCATTATTTTTTTTGAAAAATTAAAGAAATACAGTACCCGTTTTGAGGGTACTGATATGTCTTTGAAACAAGCAAATTTATAAACTGAGGAATGCTTATTGTTTTGTTCATATTTTATTTCAATTTTGTTCTTGTTTTAGTGTACAATAAAAAGCATTATGCCAAAGGGCAATGTCAGTGAATTGAAACCACGCGTTTTTGTCGTGTTCCACAAATTTTCAAACAATTTCCGAAATTCCGGTTTATTTTTGGGAATTTCATCATAAGATCACACTTTTCAGCTTATACTTATGTTTTCTATAGTCTTTTTTCTTGTTGATAAAGAAAAAATAAAATAAAAATAACTTACCAACACTTTTTAAAGTTATTTTTAAGAAATGCTTCATTTTTACAGTTTTTTGCCAAAAAAAAATCCAATTTCCTAAACATTTTGTGACGTCATCACCATAAAAACATTGTATGCCATTTTTTTATTACATGATAGGGTATGTACTATGTGCCCACCCCGAGGCATCAACAGACAAAAAGGGCCCGGGGCAGATAGGGTTAAGAACCCTTCTCAAGTAATTGCTTAAATTTAGGACAAAGATATCATTAAAAATATCAACTAAAACCCTTTAGTTTCGTTCAAAAGAGCTAAAATGGTGCGTTTTCCAATCTAAGGCATCCACAAATCCAGATTTTCTCTCCCTGTCACAATTTAAGCAGAAAGAATAAGAACAATAGTGTCGTTTGGAAAAAATCTAGTTTTTCAGCAATCCTCGGCATAATGAAAAATTGAAAGATTTTTCGTGTAGGCGATCATACTTGATCAAAAACAATGCATTTTCCGGCAATCTAGGAGCTTTAAATTGCAAAATTTTCTTGTCCCTCAGGGCCAACCAATGGTGTCCCTTCGGGTGACTATATCTTCGAATGCCCCCTCCTGGAAAAACTTTCTGGCTATGGGCCTGGGTGAGTCTCTCTTCCGAATTTCATAACTGGTGGTAATACTTTTTAGAGAAATGGTTATTAACTGTTCTATATCCAGTATATTAGTTACTTAAGACAGGCTAGGATGTTAATATGTATGACTGTTCATTGCGAGAGTTGTGAATTTGTCATAAAATAGCATAATTTTTGCCAAAAATGGCATAAATTTCATAAAATTTGAAGTTTAAATAGCATAAATTCATAAGTATTATAATTAATTTTCGGCTAGGACCCCTGAAACTAGTAAGAATTCAAAAAGTTATACTTTTCTGAGGCTTGGGTTCCGTTTCTTTCAGGACACACTGTATAAATGAAATTAAACCATCGTTGAACACCAAGAACGCACACAGGTCACGAGCATTAAGTATTAAATTATGATTTGATGATAACTTCAAATATTTGTTTCTTCGGCTCAAATTTGTTGATTACGAAATATTTGACTTTGTTTTAGCATAGGCATTATAAAAAATCCCGGTTGAGAAGCCTCACATTTTGATCACGTTATCAACATATCTCTTTGCGATTTGTCAATTTTTAACACATGTGATCAAAAAGTTAGCAAAACAAACCAATTTTTTGACCTCAAGCCTAAAATGTTGACAATAGATTGAAACAAAAGCCTTCTAGACCGGGGAATTTTATAATGACTATGGTAAAGTTGTAGTCTATCACACAAATTTGTAACTGTTTATATTTGTTTGTTTTTAGCCTGAAGATGATATTGTAAATATCGATATATTGCGTTAATAAATAATAAATCATTGTTGGTAAAACCTTTTTATGAACCACAAACGAGTTTCTCAACGACTCCGTACGAAAACGGAAGTTTTGGCAGATAGTGAATTCATTTCTGCGCATGCGTCACTTGGGTTTTAAAACAAGGTGTTATGTATGGGAGGGGCCTTGTTTGCATTTGCCTGTAACTGAGTAAACTTACAAACATGTCTACAGAAGAAATTACTGCTGCTGTTTTAACAGCCTTGGATACATTCAAACCAGCCTTAGTTTAGGCGTCCAAAAAAGCTGCAAAAGAATTAGCTGAACAGGTTTTTTCGAATCGAGCCACCACTATCTCGAAACTCAAGGAAAAGATCGAGACGAAGAGACAAGAAGACGAAATATCCTTGACCAAGAAAGGGCACGAAGAGCAGTTTAACCACGACAACTGTGCTCAACACAATCGATGTCGCTTTGGAGTCGTTGGAACCAGGAGTTTCTTACTTGAGGCTGAAACTTCCCCCTTATTGTCATCTATTGTGACTTTGGTGCCAAGTTTTTTGTCTCGTTTACTGATTTCTGCATTTTCTGTTGTAAAGACAGAGCAAAAAGATTAATGAAAGTGGTATGAAGTTCTAAACATACTCTTTTTTGGCAGAAGATGGTTTTCCTTGATGAAAACTAGAAGACAGTCACTGAATACTTCCTTCATTTCTGCTTTGTCCATAGAACAAGCAGGTATCTTTTTCAAAATTTTCTGCAATGGATACAAGCCACATGTTTCAAACTTAGAAAATGCAATTTCTTTGATGAAGGACCTTTAAGACTGGGCCATTACAAAATGAGACTTTACGTTTCCAGGTCGTTTACTTTCCAGATTTCATTGCTTGTACCAATGACATGTTCATGTTATTCATAACCTGCTTCCGTAGGGACGGAAATATTGTTTTTGGTATGGAGCCGATAAGGCGTGACTCGCAGCGCCAGTTGCATACAACTCGAGTCCATATCATCTTCTGATAACCGCCACATCCAACGGCTGCGTTGAATGCGTTGAATTTGGAATCAGCGGTATGAACGATATATTGTTCTCCTTACATCCAAGAATGACCTCCTTTCCAAAATGACAGCCAAGTTTGTCCCCAATCATGACAATCTTTCTTTCTAATTGCGTTACACGTGGCAGGAAACAATTTTTAAACCAATGCGTAAGGGTATCCATCTCAAACCACCCATTTGCGCTATGCCCGTAAATTGCACCTACGAACGAACTAATCTGAGAATCAAGAAGACACTTTTAAGTGAAAAAAAACCGTTACAAAATCTGCTGAATTTAACGAGGGTAATAACAAAAGTGTCTTAAGTTCAATCCTGTACAGCGGTACCATTAGAAAATTGTTTGTACTGTTATACCTTCAGGGCCGTTTTTCTCCCAGTTTTCGTAGTCATTTTTTGCCTTATACACAACCATTGGGGGCAAAAAGTTGCCAAGTGCATCTCCACAAAACATGATAGAAAATGCCTGTTTGGAGTTTAGTGTTACCCTCTCGACTCTTCTGATTCCACGCCGGACAACAACCTACATAGATTGATGAATGTGGAAGTAATTGTAGTACTGAATGGGCCTTTTCAGCAAGAAGATGGTAATGTCTTTAAACCAACCTTTTTCTTCTTTAGATCGTTTGTAAAGTTCGTCTCATCAAAGTTAAATATGTTGGTCGGCGGAACATACTTTAATTCTTCCTCTACATTGGCAAAAAACTCTTGCACCATTTCTTTCGAAATGGCAGCCCTTTCCGGTTTCACGTCGTCAGCGTTTTTCAATGTCAATGTGTGCTGAGCCATGAAGGATTTCATCCAATATGGACCCATGTTGTCTTTAAAAACCTTCAAAAAAATTTAGGAGAGCTTACCACCTAAGCTGCATTAAACTTAAAGGCCGTTTACGTAAGAATTTAATTT
Organism: Darlingtonia californica; assembly: GCA_032270445.1. Classification (NCBI taxonomy): domain Eukaryota; kingdom Viridiplantae; phylum Streptophyta; class Magnoliopsida; order Ericales; family Sarraceniaceae; genus Darlingtonia; species Darlingtonia californica. The sequence goes on from JAUBWS010072222.1 coordinate 11,007, forward strand.
CGGGGCGGACTGATATTTTATGATAATGCCATTAGTTGTAACCACTTACTCCAGGATAAAAACACTTTGTCATCAGCAATATTTGGTAATTTGCCACGAAATGATTGCACATACACATCCAAGAGTTTATATTCCTCTTTGGTCAAGGTTAAAAGAGCAGGGCCACAGCCAGCAGTAGTTTTGTGTTCCCCAATTTTAGCAATATATTTGCCATCATAAGTTTCAATTTCTTCATATTCCTTCATCAAAAAGTTTGCGAGCACTCCCGAACGATGTGAATGGGAATGCATTAGCACAATCATGACATGGTCACGGAATGTTGTATATTCATTTTGGGTTATCTCTCTTGGATTGATGTGAATTTCATCAAATAGCTCTTTGGCTTCCCGAGCATTGTCAGATTCAAAGTATGTCTGGACCTGTCAAATAAGTAAATAAGTAAGTCCTCAATAAAATCAATATAATTGAACATTCACCCAGAAAATGCTATGCCCTCAATTTAGACTGATTATTATCATATATATAAGATAATTTTGCAAGTTTGTCATGGTTTTTTAACATTGCCAGTTCAACTACGCAATTGCTAGAAATTTTAGTTATTCCCATTTTATTCTTTATACATCTTGACATTTTAATTCGAGTTATTTTATGCCACATTTATTTCACCATTTTAAACAATTTCAACTGAGCAAATAACACAAAAGCATATAAAGTTTATGCGAAATTACTATGAATAACATTCACCCTAGATTTTCTAAAAATAAGGGAGGTATTGATTTTGAAATTCTCACTTGTGTTAATATTCCATATAACCTTACCTGTTGTCTTGTGATTTTCACATCCTGTGCATTAATTTCTCCTTGAACATTTTCCATTATGTATGTTTTCCTTGATACGCCAAGCAAAGTCTTCTTTGTTCTATATTGTTTAAATGATTTTTGATAGTTTCTCCTGTAAGGGAAATGTATATTTGGATTAGGTCAAAATTGTCGAATGTGTTTTCTCAAATTATCTTCAAATATAATTATAACAGTTTAGTTCTGATTATGTAAAAAAATAAATTAATTAATAAAAAAAAACTCAATTATAACAATTTGGCCACCAATGTGACAAGTATAAAAATCTTTAAATAGCACGAGAGTCTAAAATGTACAAAAATGAAGTTTTGAATAATTGTCTTGTAATACATTTCCGAAAATTTCATAAATTTCCATATTTTGGTATTTTTCAAGAAAGATCATTTACGCTGTCAGTTGAAGTGTTTTATTTTCCTTATTTTACTGAAAAGATGCGTAGATTGGCATAATCACCTAAAATATACCTGGAAGTGATACGAAATATTTTCACTTTAGTCAACAATATAAAGTAAAACTAAGCATGAAAATTGCCTGCAATAGGCTTTCCTTTAATGTACATATAAGGTGAAAAACTCTAAAAAACATGGCACTTTGCATAAATGTATTACTGAATAATGTCCTAATCTATATATTTGGGTCTACATTTCCGTTCTGTATTTACAATGAATACACACGTTTTCAATTCGCAATATATATATATATATATATACTATAAAAAACAAAAATTGTTGCTCCACCACATTGCTCATATCAAACTATTAAAGAGGAAAATTCTTATTTTTATTTTTTTTAAATGTTTTGAAAAAAAATTACTATTTGTTTTTATGAAAAAATCGATGCAAGCTTTTTTCAAGTAAATATGCCCATCTTTTCAGTTTTGATTAGAAAAGCAGAATTATATTCGTAGTTAAAAGTTTGTGAAATTAGTTACATTTGATTTGTCAAACAGCCTAAACGCAAGTTCCTCTTAAGTTGTCTGTATTGCAAGGTCGTATTACCATTGATATCACTACTGTGCAAATTATAGATAGCAGATAGATTCCCCAAAGTCGTTCGGATAGATTTCTTTTTGAAGTTTGTTTTTATAAGGACAAGCAACTAAAAAGCTTACACACAATGATTATTGGCAGTACATGTTAATTATTTGCATTTGAGGATTTCAGGCTAGTTTTGATATTGAATAGAATTGATTCACAAAAAAAGATATACAAGAAAGCTAAACAACTATTAATTATTCCTTCGGATACAAAAGTTAAAGAGTTTAAAGTTTCTTTTCTTCGGTTTTTACAACAAAATGTTTAAAACATTATAGTACAGGTACTGGGGTAATCATTTAGTTTTGTAATGTAATGGACAACTTTTTATTTTTATTCTTGGGAAAACAGATCAGAAAGAAAGTTACTATACTATGAAAGTCAATCATTTGTTCCCCTTTAGCATGGTTCTTTCGTATTGTATCCTTGTTCGTAGTTGTGCCAACGTGTATTTATCGATCAAATGGGTGTGACCCAGTACTTCTTCGAAACGACTTTGTACCCATGGACCGGACTGTATCAAATCTTTGCCTTCTGCTCTTAAGGTTTTAATATCATTATCCGACCATAATGATATTCTCTTCGATTGTCTTGCTTCTTGTTTTTTCTAAGTTTGAGTACGATTAAGTATTATTATGACATCAATATGTTGCTTTAACATATCCGAAATTTTGTACTCCCAATATCAAATTTAATTTTTTTTTATTTCTTTTAAAAAGGCTTACTTTAATGCAAAGCTATGACTAAAAGTTAATTGGTAATTTTTTTAATAGGGGTTTTA
>JAUBWS010072233.1:0-13677 GCA_032270445.1 Darlingtonia californica
ATGTTTGATTTCTTTGACTACTAGATAACGTATTCTCTCAATTGAACGTACCCTCTCTAAATGTTTTTAAAATATGAAAAAATATGATATAAATTATTATAAGAAACGTTCTCTTTGAAGTTCAAAGAATTAAATATACGCCCAGGACAAAATACGGTTACAACGATATTCTTGCTAATACTTCACTGTGAAAATCTGTAGTGTAATCTGAAAGTAATACGCGTTAAAAGTAATATGTGTTAAGTATACCTCATTTCTAAGTTTTGAGCACTGACCTTAAAGCCATGCGGCTTCTTGTTTTGATTTAGTTTTCTTTGGTAAAACCAAACATGATCTGATAGTGTAAAGTTATTTGTTAATGGTAATTTGCAAAAATTTAGAGATATCTTTTACACTATAGCTAACGAATTTTGAACAATATTTGATGTTTTTCTTCTTTTCTAAAATTAAAATTTTGTTTGTCTATGAAATGATGGAAAACGTAAATAAATGTGATCTTTTTTAGTTATTATGAAACACTTAACGCAGAAAGTGTTGACACTGATTTTGCCTGGTTAAAATTTTTGTTACTACAGGGTGTCCCATAAAAATGTAGCCTCTCGTAAAAATGTCATTAGCAAAAGCATAGAAAACTTTTAGTTTCTTCTTTGTTTTGAGATGGGGTACTTTTGATGTATTCTCATGACATTTTCTAAAATAGGCTACATTTTGTTTTGGGACACCCTGTAGTCTAATTATAAAGTATTCAAAATATTTAAGGATAGTAAGCCTGACTTCGTATTTAACATATATGAAATAACGAAAAGTTTCGGCGCTACAAACTTTCGGTCGAAGTTACGACCTAAAGCTAACGCCGAAATTTGGCCTGCGATCGAAAGCTTATCACGCAGAAACTGAGAAAATTAAAAATTCATTGTAGTATGCGTTAGTCAGTATAATAAAATTTTCGGGGTTTCAAGTGGAAAACTGAAAGATTTTAAGTCATTAATACAACCATGTTATAAGCTTTTTTACGCCATTTTGGTGATTAAAAGATTGTTCTCATGACCCGCTATCAAGAACCGGCCCACCACATTTATCAGAAATTATGAAAAAAAAATTCCGCTGAAACATTTACCGCTCAAGCAATTCGTGATGAATACAAAGCATCTCCTAGCACGGATTTCAAATTGGATATGCTCATAAAAAACATCTACTTTATAGCGAAAAATTTTCGTGGTTTACCTGTTTATTCGAAAAATCGCGAAATTCCGCGAAAAAGTCTTTTTGTAAACCGCAAAAAATAGTTAAATTTTTGACTTTTATAATCGTGAAATTATCTTTCAAAGAAAATTTCTGACAATCACAGCGTGAAATTCTTACCGTATACGGACTATACAGGGCCCGTAGTATTCGGACGTTTTGAACGCTACGAATAAGGTAAGCAATGTGCTGAGAGAAATGGGATCAAAGCCAAGAAAATTAAATTGAATTTATTTTCTTCTCTTCTTTTTATTCGTTTGACCAGTTAAATACAATATAGTTCTTAAGTAATATAAAAAATAATTGTTCCTGATGAGAATAATTGGGATAGGGAACGTAGTGGATTGGGGAAACACAGACAATGGAAGCTTCGAAAACAACTGTTCATGCCAGTGGATTTTTTTATTTTCGTCACATTTCTGAAAGCGGGCCTATAGGCCTTTCCGTTAACAAATTTAGTCAGGCCTCGTTTTAAAATCAAATATATAGTAATGACAACTGACTATCAATTAAAATCATATAAAAAGTACATAATTACAATGATACAATTACGAGGTTATCGTTAAGATAAAATTGACATAGAAGCGAGGCCTGACTTGAAAATAATAATCTCGGGAAAGGCTCATTGTTGGGGAAGGTCCGTTTTACAAACAATAAAGAGCAACAATGGGGGTTGTGAGCTATGAGTAGATATTGAAAATAGAAGGCTGTCAATTGAAAATATCCAGAATAGATAATTACAATAATACAATTGGGAGTTTGTTGTCACAACAGAAATTGATATGATGACGAGGCCTGACGTGAAAATAATATCTAGAAAATCTATGGTCGGCGAAGATCTGTTTTAAAAACAAAGAAAAGCAAGTGTGAAGGGGCGGTTTTTATCTGTGATTCGATATTAGAAAAAGAAGGGTGTTGAATTATAAGAGGCATAGAATCGGATCTAACAAAAAGGCAGCTATGTTAATGTAAATTACATTTCTAGGAACCTATTTGGAAATAATTCATAATATGAATTTTGTTTCTGAAATAATTCAATTAATAGTGGAAAAAGGAAGGCAGGAAGACTTTTAAAAATAAATTCTAATTTTAAAACGAACTAAAAAACAAAATCAATCAAATCAAAGAAAATTAAGCAAAAAATAAAACGTAAGTGTAATTTCGGATTTAACTTCATAGTGAGACACTTATCTTGAGAAGTAACTTGGTCATTAACAAGATTGTAACCGTAAAATAATTTCACAGTTTAAAACGGTCGAGAAAATTGACAGAATCAAGAAAATTTAAAAAATGTAAACAAAAATCAACGTAAAAAATGCGAACCATGGTAATATTTGTCTTTTGTTGTTGTTTTTCGGACGAGGACAAAATAACAGGCAAACGTACCATTACCAAATTTAAACAAATTCAAAAGAATTGAGAATCAAAATGCTAGTTCGATCAAATGGACTCTTACCCAGCTGACGCCACACGTCGTTCTAACAGGGTGGCCATCAGAATAATTCAAGAACGTTTCCAGAACATTTTAATATTTTTCAAGAACATGTTATTCACTCTGCTGGACATATTTCTTTAATATGCTAAAAGATCTGAAAAAGTGATCAAAAAAAAATCTTCTTCATCAGAATTCAGAATTCCAAACATTTTCGGAACAAACGAGAAAAAAACTGACATTTTTCAATCATATTTCCAGTACAAAAAACACAAGGAATTCACGAAATTCTAGAACCGGCCACCCTGAACGTTAAAAAATGCCTTGTAGTTACTAGGTAACTGAAAGTACAAGATAACTTCATTCGAGAAAAATTAATTTGCTGCATCATTAGTCATGTCATGAAGAAAAATGATGAACTTCTCAAGCTTAGTAATACTGACATGGAAAAAATTCAAATTCTCAATATTTATTTACATTATTTTTCCAAAAAAATAATTAAAATATCATTTAAAAATTGGATTTTCTAGTCACGTAAACTGCGTAAGTCCACAAGTAAAATTCTAATTACAAGAACTACAGCTACTATAATATTTTGCATAAGCTTAAAATTCTGATGAAACTAATTCAACGATATCAAAAAAAATATAATAACACAAACACAGACACACAACAATTGACGAAAAAACACTTCTAGACATTTAACTACAACAAAATTGCAATATTGCGTATTTTATGATTAAAAAAATTTTTTCAATATTTATATATGTACAACAACACTGTTTCATTTAATTATAATAGAAATCTGACCTAATATTTTCTCCTATTTTTTTCTAAAAAATTCTTTTATATTTTCTATATAAATTCTTAAATAATTTTGATACTCTAGCATACTGCTTTTAAATAATTTAGGCAATCTAGCATGCTGGTTCAAATAACTTTCGATTCTCGATCTTGCTTGTAAGCTGCTTTGAACTGATCAGATAATCAGTCAGCCTTACATTTCACATAAAACTGTGAAAAAACTATTGGATAACTTGTGGCCTCAGTTGCATTTGGTTGGAAAAAGGATGCTTTAAGAAATTCGGATCTTTCTTCGGTGACGGTTTTCCATTGACATTATGCTTGTTGTGGTAATAACCTTTCTTTGAGACGGTACTGGCAGGAATCGGTGCAGTACCGCAATAACTCTGCTCTATATAGTTAGGGAAAATGTAGGTAGGCTGACATCCGTCACCATATATGGTATAAGCAGAAGAATTGACAACAGGAACATAATCTGTTCTTGGCATGACAGGGAATGTGAAATGTCGTTGACCATTTACATGAATAGGCTAGAAAAGTAACAACAAATTTTAAAAAGTAAATCAAGGCCAAGGGCGTGTTAGACCGCTATAACTGTTCTGAAATAGGTCGTTCGTTATTTTTTGGGAAATGTTACTCACGAAAACCAATAAGAAATATTTCTCAAGAAACTAAACTTCATATCTTATCGGTCCTTTTTACCATAGCCATAACTAGCGTTAATTTTCGCTTTGCGGCGTTACAATCAGGCATTTGTACACGCGTTCGATTAGACTAAAATTAGGGAGTGACGGAATAAGGGGCGACTCACGTAAAAAAAGCCAGTGTGAACTTAAGACCGATGTGAATAGGGAAGGCCAATAAAGTATTCAATATCGAGCGTGAGAATACTTTCAGGGCAGAAAGCTTCGCAGGTTGCAACTTTCTCGTAAAACTTCTGCAAACAACGAATGATCATAAATTTCGCAACAACAAAAAATTCCAAGATTTGTAAACTTTTCCATCAAAAATGATGAAAAATAACTTTCGCAATTTGCTAATTTTGAATTTTCGATAGAAAATACACTTTCACGAAATTGCGGTAAAAACGTAAAGCACCTGAGGTATGATTATTGACAAACTAAAATCAAGCCAACAACCATTACAGGAATATCAAATATCACGGAACTAATCGGCTGAAAAATATTGTTATACTTACAACATCATTAGACACTGTCACAACAGGCGCTTGTTGTGGATATTTGTTGTTTGGATAGTAAGGTTCATAAATTTCATTGACGTAATTGTATCTTGCATTAGCTGTAGTTCCAACGGTAGTACCATCAGCAGGGTTATGTTCAACAGTTGTCGGAGGGATATTACTGACAGAAATAGGTATACCTTGAGCAACTTGCATCTGCGGGTTCGGAGAATGCGCAGAAATCGACATGTTTTGAAATGCTACATGAATATTTGGAGCACCGAACGTTGAGTGTGTTTGATGATGATAATAAGGAGTAGGCTAAAATAAAATTTGTTCATCAGTCTCAATTTTAATTGAAGATACAGTGTAGAGGTGGAACAAATTCGAGTTGTAAAGTTTCTGACATAAAAAGGTGATTCCTGAATTAATTTTTTATTCAGCCCAGCCTCGTTTTCATGAAGTTTTTCATTAGGAAGATATTTGATATAAACTTTGCGAAAAATAAACAAATCTTCCTGAAACTTTGTGACTTTTCATCAAATGATAAAAGACATCACTGTACCAAATTTCAGATTTACACCTTTTCTACTTCGATATTTATGACCATATTTTAAAACCACACCGTCAAAATCCTTAATAATTTCTCATAAAAGCCTGACCATAAGTCATTTTTAGACTGTAAAGGGCAATTTGAAAGTGGGGTTTTGAAGGTTTGAATTCGAAGATCTTGACTCATTCATTTGGCAGAAAATAAAGAGAAGATAAGAAATATGGGGTCATTTGCAAAATATTAACTAACTGTTGCTGAAATATGCGTCTTTAAAGGTCAAAATATTGCCATTTTTACCTTTTTCTGCTAACATCACTTTATGTTAGATATAACAAACACTACACGGAATTTACTTTGATGGATTTTCCTTGTCGAGCACTACCAAAATATGGTATAGTTACTTACTTTTTGACGTACCGTTATTCTAGTTTTGAAAATTGAAAAAAATCGCAGAATTTTACGAGTGAGCACTTTCTGTCAACTTTTTAAGCTAAATATCTCAGCAACAGCACATCGAAAAGTAACAAACCATACGGTTTTTGGTAGTGCTAGGTAAGACGAATCTATCAAAGTAAAGTTCATGTCATTATATAGTTAACCTAAAGTGCTGACATCAGCAGAAAAAGGTAAAAATGGCCATATTTTGACCTTTAACCGTTTAACTGCCGATGTCGAGTTAACTTCTTTATTACGGTCCTTGACCCCTGGGAGCGCTGCGTCCCATGCACCAGGGAGCGGTCCCCAGTCAAGAAATAGACTATAAGAAATAGACTCAAAAGATTTGCAAAATCTTGAAAATTTCCAGCACAGAGGGTTAATAGGCGCATAACTCAACATGGTCTTTAACTTCACACCCACAAGTAAAATCCATTGTCGTTGAAGGGAAACGATTCAAAATAACAATCTTAAAAACTTGAATATGAGCTTGGATATATGATAAGCAACGTCAACAATTTCAATGATATCCAGAATTATAAGACTGTTTATATAGTAATTTCTATAAAAATTCCTATCTACTGATATTTACCTGGTAAGACATCTCTGGATGTACTTGTGGTTGGCTTTGCATTTCCGGAGGTACTGTATGATAAACTGGAACAGTTGAATGTGTTGTTTGGTTTACATGACTCTCCATACTACCACCTTGGACCATTGCGCTATGCTCTATGTTTTTGCTTGCATTAGTTGATGTGGGAGAAGTCTGTGATGCTTGTATCTTCTGCATAGTGGTTGGGGTGTATGCCATAGGAGGGGCACCAGGGGTTGTTTCTGGAGGTGTTCCATCAGCATTGTGAAAGTACCAAACACCGTTTGGAGCAACTGTGTAAGAATACCCATTAGGATGGATGTAGACTCCAGTTGATAGCACAGGTTCTTGAAATAAATCAAAGTATAAGCTTACATCATCCAACATCAGCAACAAAAAATTCAGAAAGGTATAATACTTTTCACAAATTCATTAACAGACTGTGTCCCGTTTAAAAAGAATCGCCATAGGAACAAGCCATAAATAAACCATTGTAGGAAGTTTAACAAAGTGATTACATCCTTTTGGGCCTAAACAGTCATGACAATAACGATTGGTGTATTGATTTATACACTTCCGGAATGATTTATCATTTTCTCACATGAAATTAGCTCAAAATAGAAGATTTGAAGTTTACGCAAGTAAAAGTGAAAAGTCAGATCACCGCAAAAGTACATCAAGGATAGTCGCAAAAATTTTTCATTTCAACAACAATTGTGATGCCTTTCGCAGACATTTTTGTATAGGTTTGTTTTGCCAAGGAGAAAGACATTTCTGGCGCAGATTTAATTCAGTGCAGCTGAAATTATTTAAATCTTGGTTTAATTTGGTGCAAGCCAAAATTTGAGGAACAAATTTTTGTCCATTTTTAACAAAGTTAAATCTTTTTTAACGGCAAGTAATTAAATTGATTGATAAACGATTTCAAAAGGTTTTTACATGTTGTCTTCTTTGGCTGAAAACATGCTGAAATACTAGATATTTCTTCGTTTTCCTCTCTGCCTCTTCAATATGAACAAAAAAATGTTTCACTTACATGATTAGCCAAAACTAAATTTAATGAGTGTTCGAAACAAATTCAAGAGCTAAAGCACTTTGTAAAAAGAATTAAATAGATGACCCTTCGTTGAACGAACCTTTAGTGATAAAACAAGAATAGACCCCCAACCACCTCAAAAGCTACGTATAATCGCAACAGACTTTAAATTAGGACCAGTGATATATGGGTTTATAAGATTATCAAAATAAGAAAGATTGCTACAATTTGACCAGCGTGTAATTTACAGGATTGTCAATAACTTCAATCTAGAAATCTGATTGACTTCATACTTTTAGCAATTCAAGGTACTTTCAAGCTGAAACAGTTTATGAAAAGTTATAGTCACTTAGGACAAAAAAATCACTTTTTTCAAAACTTTTTAATTTCGGGGCAAAAGAATTAATATATTTTTCTGACCCTGCTAATGGAAAGAGCACCAGATTCCCCACTGGTTCAGCTTAGAAAAAAATTTCACATTTCCATGTCTATCAAAAAATTAAAAAATCATCACACACCGCTGTGAAAAAGGACACTCATGTAATAATTTGAAGAAATCGAAGATGGTTTTGATATACCTATGACTAACTCTTAATAAGATAACCTAATAACCTAATAAGAAGCAGGTATGTAATAACCGAGAGTGATAGAGTGGGGTTCCCAAGGGCCCAAACATGTACATGTCTCAAGAGACACCAGCACTTTTACACTAACTTTGTGTTCACATGAAAATTAACGATCAAATATTTGAAAAAAAAATTCACGTGTTGTGTAAAACATCATGGATTCAACAAGCATCCAAATGTATAACAATGAAAACAAATCAACGTCTTATTTTTGGCGCCTTATCAGAGGAGCCATTAGAAAGGGTCCTACTTCTCCTAAGAGCCCCCGGTACTTCTGCTACGCGCCTGATAAGAAGGGAGTCACTAGTTAATCCTCAACAAGAACCTTTATCTAGAATTTAGCTATGTACATAAAAATCAAGCTCGATGTCGAATTTTAAGTAAAATTGATTTTCCTTTGTGTAATGTTAAGAAAGCAAACTTTCGACACTGTATAAAAACAAAATGGTAGCATGAAAACAAGAGAATGAGGATATACTATTTTCACCATAGTCTAGTGGTAAAATAATAACAAACTTATTGTAGAGTCCAAGGTTCGATTCCTGGTCAAGGTTTTTTAGTTAAACTTAGTTAAACTTTCATATACCTTGGTCTAAAAAGTCTTTCTTTGGGATGTGTACTTGTTTGAAAAAAATCTTCAGCAAAGTAGAAAATCAATTTAAATCAATTTGTTTGAAAAATAAAAATAACTATTGCTTGCTTGAAAAAAAAAAACTTTTACTTGATAAAGACATTGCTTTCATTATCTAAACAAGGTTTTCAAGGTTTGCAAGCTTAAATGAACCAAAAAATTGTGTGAATAAACTATGCTAAGATTGATCTATACATATTTAGAATAAAGTGAGAGGTGACGTTTTTACCCCGACTACCAAAAATTTGGGGGTAAAAAAATCACCTTAATTTCTAAACAAGTAAAATCAGATATAAAAAATCAACTGTAGTCCAAACAACATACATTCTAACCCAACCTATTGCAATTTATCAGGTTTGCAAAAAATGTGTAGAAAAAGACAATAACTTAAAAATTGTCAAAAATGTTTTAAACGATTATTTGACAACGTTTGCAGTTTTTAAGCTGGAAAAACCTAAGAAATATAATAAATGGCTCAAAAAATATATTTTTCGATGTAATAGTTTCTGTAATGTCAATTATTAAAGGTATTTACCAGAAGACTTCTTATAGATAATTTCTATTGTTTAAGAATCGCTATTTCAATGTAATTAAAAATTCAAATTTGTCGATACTATTACGAATAGCAACTATAGCGTGACAACAAAAATGAGCTATATAGGAAATTTATCTTAAATTTCCCAGAAATTTTTTAATCTTTCAAAACTTACTCACCAAGACTCAGCACCTAAATTTTTTCTCAGATAGTTCTGAAAATAGATCACACGCAGAGGATTGAAACGTACAGAGTTGATTAAAAAAATCTAATAGTTACCATTTCCAGCCTCTTTTGCACCATTGAAAATGACTCCCTAAATTTAAAAAGGTAAAGACTGCTATTTCAATATGGAAACATTACCCAAAATAAATGAGTTAATGTCAGTTCTTATTTTCTTTGACCTTTATTTGTATGGTTCACTGACTACGGTATTTAAATATTGAGTTTTGTGTAAAATATGGCTTAAGTAAAGTGATAGCAAAGGTACAAAAAATATGAACAAAAACAAAGAATCATCTGGTCCTTAAAACGTTAAGTTTCCAAATAAATGATAATTTTGAGATTTTTTTCGAAAAGAAGTAAATGTGTTGAATAAAAAAGATATTCAATTTTTCATGTTTTGATTGAAAACTTGAGTTGTTATATTCTTGGAAATAGATATAAAATTTGCATTTCAAAATTTTAAAGTCAGTTCATATAATTATATTGCACACCTTTTGTCGGATCGCTGGACCTAAATTCAATTTCTTTTGATTGAAAAAAACTGTACCCTAAAATGAAAATTAACAAAATTAGTGAAATTCACTTCAAAATACGTCAAGAGAAAATACCATGGAGTAGATTTTTTTTCTAGAAAAATTCAAGCTATGGAAAGAATCTTAGAGAAGTCAAATTAGGCAATTCCAATTGAATGGATTAAATATATAGCTATGTCTCAAGTTTTCAATTTACAGAAAGATCCGAGCAGCAGATTTGTCTATTTTTAGTAGTTATTAAAGTAAAATCTATCAAAACCAATAACTGTTAAAAACAAAGCATTAAACAAAAGAAACTAGTCCGATATTAACTTGTTAATCTAATCTCTGATGTTTATATTTTACCTACCTTCTGTTGTGCTTGTATGGCATCATGTTTACATTCAAATGTTACAAAAGCAAACCTGAAAATAACATAAACCATTTTACTAATATAAACAATATTCGAGTGACTTTAAATCTTCTAAGAATTTTAAGAATCCTTAGTCTAATCAAGACTTGTTTCCTGAATTGAATCGAGATTAAAGACTGATTAAAAGGGGAATCTTTTTTTCTTTTTCTTTTAGTTCCTTACCAGGTATTTTTTGGACATATCTGCCTAGGACTGCAAAACTATACAAAATGTTACCAAATTGACAATAACAATTTACAAATAAGAATTATAACACAGTGACTTTTAGTTGTATTGGTAGTATATAGGCATCATGGGCATTATGGTTTCCAGAAGCACTGAAGACAAGGGGGATCATGTCTAGTATTTGGTTCAGTATAAGTAAATCACAAATTACAAATTACATTACATCTTACGTCATTCCAAAATAACTATATGTTATACAGACCTTCCAAAATTTTATGTTTTCCAATTAAAATCCTTTATGACACTGTAGGTGTCGAGACACCCAAAATAACCTAAATTTCATCGATCTTTTCTGTACCCAGTCATTTCAGTACTAAATACCTAGGTTAGGTAGAAACAGAAGTTCTACTTTCATCTCGGCAATGTCTCAGTAATTTTATTTGCCAAAGTACAAGGCAAACCTACTAGAGAGACCTCCGCAGAACTTTATCAAATATATAATGTAAGTCAGAGCTTGGTCGAGTTTATATCTTTATTTTGTTCGAAACATGTTCACTTGTGCTTTATAAAGATAAAAAATATTTTGCATATTCCGTGAGGAAGTTCACTTAGGCAATTTTTTTGCGAAGTAAACAAGGAAAATCCCTTTGTTGCCTCGGCAATAACGTACCCATGTGGATCTATTAATAGACTGAAATTAAAGGATTGTTGGATCGAAATGCAGACAAATGTTTGATACACACTGTATAAAGTTGACATTTTCTATTGTAATGTAAAGACTTATGGGATAAACTTTTAGACAAACACAGTAGTGTGACATCATTGTGTCAGCACACTATTGCCAAGTGCCAAGTTGATGACTGGTGTCTGACTCCTGATACAGTATGAAATATTAAATAATTATACCTTCCAACTTAAACTTTGTTGTTTAAATAATGATCAACAACAAATAAAACATCTGAATGTTGCAAATCTTAAATGCCCATGAACAAAACAAGAGTTTACAATTAAACTCCAAAATCGTTTCAAGCTGCTAGATGCTGATACACATAACCCGGGCAACGAAATCAGTTGGGAAAATATCAAAAAAATGTATGCCAATGTAGCCACGGAAGTTTTAGGCCATCGAAAGAGAAAAGACAAGATTAAAGATCCAATCTAGATATCCTTGCAAACCAAGCAGAGCTCGCTGCAAATAGAGGAGAAATGAGTACTGTGTACTCAATAACCAAACCCTTGATTGGTCAAACCAACAACCACTCTGCTCTAATTAACAACAAACAAGGTGTAGTTCTCACTACTAAATGAGAGCAGCCTGCACGATGGGATTTCCACAAAGTTCTCAAGAGACCAAAACTTGATGAACCTGCAAACCTGAGCTGTCATTAATATTAAAAACCAGCCCACCATCGAAAGATGAAGTTTTGAGAGCCATCATGTCCCTAAAGAGCAGGAAATCCCCCTGAATTGATAACATCCATGCAGAAATGCTCAAGGCGGACCTTACCATTTCCACAACAGCTTTAACAAGCAGCTTCTGTGACCTATGAAATCGCAACATTATCCCAGGCGACTGGTCACTGATAATCAAATTAACTAAGAAACTGTGACAATTGGCAAGGCATCACCTTGCTTTCAATACCATCAAAGGTATTTTGTCAAATCCTTCTAAATAGATTAGATTCCCGGTTACGGGAAAAGCAAGCAGGATTCAGGAAAGGAAGAGGCTGTATTGATCAAGTATTTTCTTTAAGAAATATAATAAAACAATGCCTGGAATGGAACAGCTCACTTCACAAAAATAGTCACCCTCATTGGACTCTTTTACTAAAATTTCAAATGTAGCATCTTACTAAATGGGAAATTTTCAAATTAGTTTGAAGTGAAGTCTGGCATAAGACAAGGCTGCATATTATCTGCCATCCTATTATTGATCACCATTGACTGGATTATGTGACAGCCAATGTCTGATAAGCCCAGAGGACTTAGATTTTGCAGATGACCTAGCATTACTTTCTTCTACTCAGGAAGATCTGCAAAAAAAGACCAACAGACTACACTATTATGCCAATCAGATGGAGGCAAATGATTGCGGCATTATGTCCCACAGTGGGATGAAGAGCTTAAGTAGGTATACCAAGAAGAAGAAAAAGGCTATCTCTGCTTGTTTTCAGACTTTGGTGCATTTTGAATGAAAACCATATATATTGGCTTTCAAAGATAAGATAATGTTCGTCCAGGAATGTTCGTCAAAAATGGACTGAAGTGAGATTGGATAAAAAGTAGTGACATAAGTGGAAAACCCTTTGTTTTTGAAGACTGGTACCACTTTAGATATTTTCAAAATAGAGGGAAAGGTTCCTGTGGAAATTAAAAGATAAAAAGATCTGATAAAGGGTTAGCAATGTCATGAATATCATGGAACGAAGTTTCTAGATTGTCACTGAAATACTGTTAGGGCCAGACAATTTAGACTATGAAGAAGAACAAAGCAGGGGGGGGGGGAGTGGTCAACACTAAAATACCAAAGCCAGTGGTGGTGTACAAGTTTAATTTTCTCTTGCCTTTTATCAAGTTGGCATTGGGTACCAAATCAGGGATTTCAAAATTTATCCTTTTAAATTGGTTTCCATACTACTTATATAAAGTGTCTCTTTATCAATTTTGAGATCTAAATTTTGGAATTTTCTATCTACATATTTAGTAACATTAGGCTCTTAGCCCATTCTTGTTACATACATCCAATGTTTAATATAATCTTGTTTGTTAATAGCCAACAGAATAGCTGAATATTCACATTCAATAGGTGACATTATTTAATAAAAAATGATGTAACATTGCATTATCCTATCATAAATTTTGTTCTAATTTTAGTTTAAATATATTTTATACACTGCCTTTTTGATTAAAGGAATGAAGTCCCTTATAATAATGGTGCCTTTCTTCTCAACTCTTTCTTAACAAACAAAGCTAAAATTAAGGCGACAAAGGCACATGCTTATAGAGATAAAGTGATAGATAGATAGAAAGATCATAAATCCTGAAAAGAGTAACTTGATAGATTTACCATGCTTTGGATTTTAATGGAACTAACAATCTCACTAACTGAGCAGAAATTCTTGGTGGGTACTTTTGTCGCCAGCCTCTTATAGCCAGGGCCGTGGCTAGACATTTTTCCAGGGGGGGTGTAATTGTGAACTTTTGCCGACAAAATATTGAAAATTCTTTTACAAGCATACCCGGCAAAAAAGTTGCTTGGTTTTGTGACGTAGGAGG
>JAUBWS010072255.1:0-13677 GCA_032270445.1 Darlingtonia californica
CAAGACAGTTTTGGTTCATCGGGCATTGCTCTTTCCTCATGCAGTTGCAGGTTCGTTGGTTGGTTAGAGGTATGGGAGGGTTGATTATTTTGTTATTGTTATTATTATAGCGAAATATAAATTGCGGGCCGTTTTAATAGAACTACACTCCTCCACAGCTGTCTTTGGAATATTTGCCGACTGAGAGAAAAAGTTCTTCTTTTCTATGGATTTTTAGCAACGCAAACTAAGTCACTGCAACAGGGGCCACAACATGGCAGATTTTTAAGAAAAAACCCAGCTTCAAAAAACTTTACAGGCGTGGCATTGAGAAGTGCTGACAATGCCTAAAATCGCCACCAGGCAACGAATTTCTAGAGCAACCCCGCCTTTTTTTTTTCTTTTCTCTGGCAAAACATTTTAGACGCCGCATTTCTGTGAACTCTATAATTTTCACGGGATAATTTATTAAATTTATTGTTTTTTTGTAGAAGTTGAATTAAACACTGCTCAGAGACAAGGGAGGAACTTTGTTGGGTTGTTGCATGAGTTTTGCCAAACTAACCCATTAGAAGCGTTGGTCACAGAAACTGGTCAACCTCATGATAAGCTGTTTGAAATCAGGTATGTCGCCTGTGAGTTTGTCAAACAAACGGATGGGTTAAAAGTGATGGTTGCGGAGGGTCACACTATTAGAAGCGATGGTTGCGGAGGGTCAAACCATCAGAATCGATGGTGCCAGAGACTGTCGAGTGTTGGGATAGGTTGTTTGAAACACGGCATAACCATTTAACACAAATATAATTGATTATATATAATGTCAAGTTAACTCATGTTTAAAGAAATAGAAGATACAACACGTATTTATTAAAAATATACAGCTTTTCGACTGTAAAAGCATCCTCATTGCATAAAAACAAGTGTGTTGGACATTTTTTACGAGTAAAAGTTTTATATACAGCCGTTGCAAAGTTCGTGGCATTTTATAATTGACGAAAGTGCTTGAAAAGTGCTGAGTCAGCAAATTGTGCACGTTTTTCCGACAATAAACAGGGAATAACTCAAAATCGGCTTATCGAAACCTCATAAACCATACCATTTTTTGTAAGTACTATAAATGACCAAATCGTTAAAATATTTTTCATAACTCATACACACACGTAAAAATTGCTGACGTCAGCAGAAAATAGACAAAAGTACTGTTTTTGACCTTTGACAGCTCATATCTCAGCATCAGATGGTCGAAATTTAACAAACTACCCCATTTTTCTTACCTACTTTACATGATGCAACTACTAAAATAATCAGATTTTACAAATTCGAAACTTCAAATCTCCACTTTCAAAGGGGGGACCATTGAAAGCTTGAAAACCCCCTAAATGGCCCGATTTTAAGATGTTTATCACCTATCTAGCTTGAAAAAACCATCTTTAAATGTGTTCTAGGGATGTTTGAGGACCTAAAAATAGTAGTGTGCAATTTTCTAGTAAAAAGTGGATTTTTGGCCTTTTTTTCCTGGACTAATACCCATATATCTGTAGCAGTTAATTCTTTTCGGAAACTTGCGGGATGTATAAGGAAAAAGCATTGGTCAGGGTATGACTTTTTTTGGCTTGACAAGGAAAGATGTCCAAGAGCAAATTCCAAAACCCTCATCAATAACTACCACTACAACAAAAAGAGAGCAACAGCAAATATTGAGTAATTATTTCCAATATCTTGAAAAGAAATGCTGGACCTACGAGTGCCCTTTCAAAGAAATCTTGCATGGACTCTCGTAATAGCAATATACATGATGTTGTAGATGCCATTAGTTTTGGAGATGTAAAAAGTAAGTGCCCTTAAAAATATTTGTCATGCAGTCTTCTCATTAAGACGCGCAATCGCGCCGACAAACACATTTCATGAGTGCGATTCGTTGCGCTGGTAGTGTCTTAATTCTATATTTATATACATTTGCTGTATTTGGTTTTGTTCAGGTTATGTAGACTACGTTGTGGCCAACCATCCTGAAGTTGTTTTGGATAGCATCAATGCAAATTATGAGTTTCTGAGGCAAATAAAGAAAGCCGCAAAAGCCTTATCAAATGTGAAGAACAGAGATCTATCACTCAAAGATTCCTGTGAGTTACCTGTTGAAAGATGTGATTTAACCCAGCGAGAATATAAAGCACTGAAAAAGGTCCTCCTGAGAAACAATGTAACCATTGCTACCTACGAAGATGCTAAAACTTCCGCCTCTAATCTTGAAATTGGTAAAATTGAGTTTATGAAACATACAAACAATGTCAACTGTGCAATTAATTGTATGCATGCATCAACTTCTGTCGTAGATACATTGAGGCTGATTGTAAACACTGAATTAACTTTCAAGCATATTAATTTTATTCAAAAAGAAAACCAAGTTCGACTTTGCGATTACTTGAAAAGTTTCCCAATTTATGAAAACTTCGATAATTCTAAAAGAACTTTCTTCATTCGGGGCACAGGAGATAATTTTCGTACCACGAAAAATTACCGTACTGAACAAATATCACCAAGCTATTAAATTCACCGCATGGTCAGTTTACCGCCTCACTTTACAAGGGCACTGAAAAGAGAGTTAATTAGCCATGGTAAATCACATTTCCAAGAATTAGAATTTCTTGTTAAAAATGGAATTGTTTTAAAACTTCCGGATGGTACCGAAGATTTTTAAAGAGATCATTGGAAAGGCCTCGTGTTTGTGTATTTATGGATGTTATCGTTGTTTAGAAATAATTAATGACTGGGAAAAGATTTAATTATTGCAAGACCCCTGTCAGTCTCAAATTATAATGTATTGGGTGAGAATGCACTAACTAAAATTGGAAAGAATCCCGACAAGGACAGCGTTTATTACATGAAGTATGGTTGGGTAAGTAAGGTTGTCCGCCAATTTCATGTTTCCGAAAGAATTTTCCAAAAAAAAAACTGATGTCACATGCAGCAGTTGTCATGAAAAGGGGCATAATCGCAAGAATAAGTCTTGTTTATTGCATCCTGACCAGCCTACTATTCATTATCCAGATACTGATGATGAACTTCAGTATTTCACGTATGGTATTATTTATTATTGGAAGTTTCTTGACTACTAATAAAAGCAGTCATATTATTGTCTAGTTTATTGATAATTGTTATTTCTTTAATCCACCAGAACTGTGGTAAAGGAATTTATTTATTGAAAATGTTTTATTCAAATTTTATGTTCTTTTAAAAAAAAATTATTTCAATTGAGAAAAAACCAGATCATGTAAATTCTGGTTTAATTCAGGCAATGAACAATCAAAATTTCTAAAGGTTAAGTGGTACTGCCTGTTTATTGACCACTTCTTTCATGATCTGGTGAAAAACCTTAAAAATGTTGTGTACTACTATTAAAAGTAGCAATATTATTGTCTGGTTTAGTCATAATTGCTATTTATTTAAAGTGAATACATTGTAGTATGAAACCTACAGCCAGGGATCAAACCTGGATTAATCCACCAGGACTGTGGTAAGGAATTTGTTTATTCAAAAATTTTTATTCAAATTTTATGTTCTTTTAAAAAAGATTATTTCAATGAAAAAAAAACCAGATCAAGTACATTCCGGTTCAATTCCGGCAATAAACAATCAAAATTTCTAAAGGTTAAGTGGTACTACCTGTTCTTTGACCACTTTTTTCATGATCTGGTGAAAAGTCTTGAAAAATACCTAATTCCAAATTGCAAATGCAATTCACATGACAATTTCAAGCTACTCGCTGCACTTTTGCCTTGTTTCAAATCGCTAAAAAATATATATTTACTAATTAAATTGATTGGATTAGATAGATGCATGCCCCCCCCCCCCCCCCTGGCCCCTTAGGCTGCTACGGCCCTGCTTATGAGAGTCTACTTAGTCTACTTACATTGGTATTGCAACATCATGTGTGAGATAGCCCGAATAATTAAAAATAGCATTTTTATACGAAACCTTAAGCAGTCCATGGTTAAATTTTTTCTGACACTTAAACGCCATTGTCACTGGATCAGTTTACACAAAGTTTACAACACTTAATTGCAAAATTTTACCCACAACTTTACCAAAATGGATTGGTCTCTTTTTGTTGTTTTTCCCAAACTTTTAGAATTTTCTGATAGAGACCAAATCCATCCACGGCTTGAATGCATCCAGTCCCAGAGAATCGGCAACGAACCTTTTTCCGCTGACCGAAAAAATAATATTTCCAATTCCAACTTCACCCTTTGGTGCATTAAAATAGCTGACACCAGCCTTAACCTTAACATCAGTTAAGGTCTTATTTAGTGGTACCAGATCAGTCGTAAAACGGTCAAAGATTATCTGGTTAAGTTGCAACGGTTTGAATAATTGGGTACAGTCTTCTGGACCCCCAGAATGAACAAAAACAGACAGAGCCAACGTCATCGTCTACAAAAAGAGGAATAACTAATCTTCCTTTTTGCAATGTTGCCTCACCCAATACAATATCAGTCCAAAGAGCAGCTCATGGACTCAGGCTTCATTTTTAACATGTTGGACATACCCATTACATCTGAGGCATCAAACAAAAAACTTGAAATAGTGATGACATTATAATGACATATAAATCTCAAATCTAGCAAGATTCTCAACATTAAAAGTCAATTTGTATACCTCAAAGGTATGGAAAATATCACAAGAGTTATTCGATGGAGATCAGGAAATGACGATTTGGACTTGTTACTATCTCTAACTTTGGTAGTAACATGGTCTTTGAAAAACCTACATGAATCGCCAACAATTTGATTAAAAGATGCCATGACAAAATATTAATAAAAAAAGAAAAATAACTACTTCCTTCTTGTCCCCGTCAAATTTCTGATTGAATGTCTGAAATCTGTTTCTAAAGTAATGCTTTAAAACATCATTCTTAACGATATCAGAAAAGACTAAGAAAACCATCGCGCGCTTGAAATATTGTGCAAACATCAAAACTAAGATCGCTGTGTAATATTATCTTTGTATATCTTTGCATGATATATGAATTATGTACAAGATAGAATTTTGTTGGTGAAAATTACCAGGAGCAAAGACTAGTGTCTTATCATCTCATCAAGCCCCTTTTTGAGTGTGGAGAGAACTATTTACAAAACATTTCCAAAACAAAAGGAAATAAAGAGACATAAGTATGGTTATAAAATAATTTGCAAAGGGATAAGTCAGGTATATAATCAGCTACTAGTAAATTTCCTATGCCACTAAAAATATTTTTACATGTCTAAATTTGCATTTGAAAAGGAAATATTTCAGTATTTTCTTGAATTTATCGTCTGAATAGGGTTCAATACTGCTTTCTAGGTTATTAGTTAGTATAGTATTCCACAAAGAAGGACCTCTGTATTTAATAGCGAAAAATGGAATCTAAAAACGCGTTTTTTGAATTTGAATAACTCGTACTAAATTTATGTTGTATTGTTGGAAGTGCCAGATCCTTTTTCATATTTTAAACATAAAAGCTAGAATTGGTATATGATTTGTTTATAAATGTCTAACCGATATCCTTGATTCTATGTGCAACGGAGGCATATCTTTCTTTTTCAAATATTATAAGACAAGCCGTGTACCATGCACAATTAACAGTGATTGCTGTAGGGTTAGGGTTAGGGTTTGGGTTAGGGTTAGGGTTACTGAAAATCACTACCGAAAGCCTTGTAAAGGATTCGAACTCGGAAACCCCCGTTAAGCGCCTTAACCACTCAGACACGGCTCCACCTTAATGATTAGGAATCATTGTTATTTTTAATTACCTTTGTTAATTACCTTTCATTTAACGATCTCAACGAGCGTATATTTAGTTATCGTTGTCAATAAGTAATAATTCATAATTCAAAACAATTCGTTTGCCGTCATTTCCCACTATTTACTCTTATATATGAAAATGTTTTACTTGTTGTACAGGGTGTCTTAGAAAATGAAGCTCGTTTTTGAAATTCTAATCAGCAACTGTATAGAAAGTTTATTTAGTTGTTTTTTTGTTTTAAATTTGCACTATCGGCAAGCTAAATTGACCTCAGCAAAATCGCGTTTCCATTACTTGTGGGCATTATTTAGAATTTACAAGCGGAACTACTGAAGGAAAATAGAAATGCTAGAAGATTGAAATTCAAAACAAAATAAGATTTTCTTCTATTTCGAAAAGTATTTTCCTACATTATGTTATGTTCTTCTTTCCCATTCCCTTTACCTGAAAGAGCAGCCCTATCTCTTGTCCACTATTCTCAATCTCAGTTTCAAGTCATAAAGATTGGAGTTGTTTTCGTCTCTTATTCAATTTTGTATTCCAGAAAAAATAAAATGTGTAACTTTTTTTAGCATAGAGTATCCAACCAGCTTTCGTTATCATTCTTGTACATTCGTACTAATAACGAGTGTTTTCCACGATTTATAAAATTGCCAGAGCTGAATGTCTGAGGTCAGCTTGCAACCCACTGTGCCACAACAGCTGCCTCTTTGACGAGAGTTATGTACAAATGCGCGTCTGCGCAGGTAAGTGCTCAGGAGATTTACGGAATGTCCAAAACATATCCAAACTTTTCCACCAATCCAACAAATTGAATATATAAATTAAAGAAAAGTACTACTTATTCGGTACTATTCAACCTTAAATCCGTAAAAAACTTGTTCCTATTTTGAGTAATTATATTCCTTTTCGGAAAATAGGAAAGATACATATTTGCTTCGGTTTGATAATTGACATGACAGATGTGATCAAGCGTAAAAGTATTTTGGAAAGTATTTTGTATAGGTAACTTTAAGGTTTCTTTACTATTTTTCCAAAGAATACCTGATGCTTAATTTTTGATGTGTAGTTTAACTAGAAACATTGCTCCATTGCTCACCCAAATTTTCACATCATGGGTAATCAACGATCCCTTTTGTTACAAGAATACCTTCACACTGCATACGTCTGACCCTATAAAATGCCTCCTCCTAATATTTAAATACATAGAATTAGGGACTGAACCAAAAAATTCCTTTCTTTAACCAACAGCACGAAGTTAAACGTTTAACTTGTGCGAAAAATCATGATCTCGTTGATTAATCATGGCGCACTTTTGCAGCTTCCACTCACCATACCTTGAAGGTCTTGGGTTCAGTAGCTAGAAAAATTTAAACACGCGATTCCCTGAATATTCCAACTTATTTTGGTTATTCTCTCAAAAGATATCTGTGATGGAAGCTCTATCAGCAGCATTTCGAGAAAGTGCGATTTAAAATTTTTCTCATGAATACTTTTCTGAACTAAAAACTAAAGTCGAAAAGCAAAGTAAATGTTTGATCAACATTGATGACGTCATGAACATTAAATTCTTAATTACTAGCTACCTGTTTTTATTAACTGGTCTGTCGTCGAGCCGGTTAATATGACTAAATTGAAGAATTTGATTGGTTTAGATATCCTTAGCGACGGGCCAATATTTTCCCGTATTAAGCGGCTGTTCTCAACAACGCATTGGAATGCCTTCATTTTTTGACGTCACTTGAGAAAATACAGTGTAGCATTGAAATGTCTTTATTTTCTTTGTATTGATTGACGTCGTGTGAAAAAAACATTTTTCCAGTAAGAAAATCATAACAGTTTTAAAAAAATATACCCATTGAAACTCCAAAAAACTACAATGAAGGCTTTCTTATTGAGCCAGTTAGTAAATGGAATAATAAATGTTTCTTGGTCGGTCTGTACGGCGAAATATTGCCCTTAACCTACGCACAGACCTCGCAAGCTCGGTCTGTACTTTGGTTGCGGGCGATATTTCGCCGTACAGACCTCCCGAAACAGTTATTATTCCATGATTATTGAAGACATGAAATTTTACCAAAAGACGTATTTTGCAACATTTTACACACAAAAAATAATTTTATTTCTGCTCACGTCAGCATTTATTAAAAAATCAGTTTTTTAAGAAAATTGCTGAAGTCATCGGCTATAAGGCAATTTTTTGTGCAAAATAGTTTTGGTAAAACACGTCTTTATGTCAAATTTCACCTTTAAAATGTAAACCAAGTTATTTTATAGAGTGCAAATTAATCAGTAACTGTGTTCCTTGACAGTCCCACTTCTTAAATTGCACTTTTTGGAAGTGAAAATTGCTATGCCCCTCCCGGTATTTTGTAATAACTTAAATAATGGAGTTTTTGCCAAAATTTATCCCTGCAAAATATTTAAAATAAAATCAAAAATGGCTTGTTTCCGTGGCAACTACAATTCCTTAATATTAGGTGGTAAGTGCGAAATATCTAAATTTGCTTAATTTTGCAAACTTACTGGATTAATAAGCTTATATTAGTGTTTATAATTTCAGGATATAAAAATGAGCATTAAAATTGCTTAGCAACAACTTGTTAAGACCATTTTTTTAATGTCCGGATAGTATTTGCCCGGAAAGTCGCAATTTAAACAATATGGCGTATTATGACCAACTGTGCGTCACATATAAAAGTGTATTTCCGTATAGGTGGTCTTTCATTAAATACTACTGCTACTAATTCAGAAACTTAAGCATGTCCTCCAACCGATTCATCTCCTATTTGCTCATTATAAGCTGAAATTGCAAATTGATGGCTACACATTGTAGGGTATTCATAATTTTCCTCAAAAATTTTAGAAAGAGGTCTAGCATAGAATTCACACCACATCGAAAAGGATCTAGCCCCTTTGAGCCCACCAGCCAGCCCACTTATTCCAGGCCGATGAGTAACTAGAGTTTGTACCCTTCCTTCTTTAAGAGATGATAAGGTATGAAGCCTTTTTTGATATTCCTTACATTGCCAGGCTCTCCCTAGAATTATCTAGTATCTAATTATTACCACTAAACACATTTTTAGTTTGCTATTAAAGGATGTTGATCTGCTACTGAACTTGACAGAAGATCTCCTTTTGTGGGAAGGGAATTAAAATTGGGTTTGATTTTGACAGTCTCAGAAGCTGTGGATACGAACTCTGGTTTGCCAGGTTGGTGTAACTATTATGAATGTTGAAATTTGCTCTTGAACTACTCTCCTTAAAACTCTTCTTATAAAAAAATGGACGAAAAGCATAAAGTATTTGGTTTGCCTGCCATTATTTTTGCATTGCATCTACTCCCATTCTTGCTAAGGGATCAGGTTTCCATGCAAAGTACCTTTGAATTTGATATGACAGTCTTTAAGCAAACAGGTCGATCACCGGCTTCCCCCAAAGCTCTACTATTCTCTTGAAAATCCAAGAATTAAGCTTCCATTCCGAGGAATCCTGAATGTTCCAAGACTCTCAATTCGCCTCTACATTCAATGGTGTTGGACGATACTTCGCCGTAATTGCCAACAGACAGTTGTCCGCCTGAAAATGAAAATACTTTGTAATTACCGACTTTCAATTGTGAAGTGTTAAATTTTCTATCCACCACTTTAGCTCTAAACGTGCCGGTTCTGTCAAGTGAATTCTTGTCCCACAGTTGTAACTTTGCTTCAACCTGTGTATGTGTAAATTCTGGGTATACCGGTACTGCAGCTTGGCTGGAATTACTGTTTGAGCTGTAGATAATCAAAGGTTTATGAATTTTGTCCATTCTAAAATTGTACAATGGCTCACATGCAGCATGGATGAACATAGCCCTTTTATTTTCAACAGTTTCTCCAGATTCAGTGCCAAAGTCATAGATAGAGATTTACCTTCATTCCAAGAAATAAAATCAACTGTGTTAGAACTAGTACACACTTTTTGAAAATGACTGCAAAGCCTTGGTGCTGAAGCAGAAAACCACTGTATCCCTTGCTTGAAGAACTTCTCTCTTTAAGCACTCAAAAGTTAGAAGATCGTTATGATATATAATGACCCTTATGGCCAATCTCCTTAATACGGCAGGAATTTTTAACAGCTTGGTAAATATCCTTGGGGCAGGACCCAGCCCAAAACAGAGACACTTGAATTCGTAGGGACTACATCTTCAAGAAAAACGTACAAAATTTGGTGAAGTCGTGTCCAAGGGAACTCTGAAATATGCGTCCTTTAAATCGATTTTGCACATGCAATCGACTTTCTGCACAAGACTTCTCAGAAAATGTATACCTTCCATCCTGAACAAATTGATTCAAAGCCTTTGAGTTTATTACTGGCCGATACTTTTTCTTCCCTTTTTTTGGGACAAGAAAAATATTGCTCAGAAACTGCTCTTTCACAGGCTAGCATAGGGCTATTGGTGCCGTGTCTCGATTTTCCAAATACCTATTTTTTTGCAGTTTGCAGCGCCGCTGAAACAAAATACACTCTTTTGTGGCGATCTTTTAATTTTATTCATGCAAACTCCACTATAAAAAAAAAATACATGCAAAGGAGAGCACATCTTGATGTATTTTGAGGTTGTAGTTCAGGGTTTATTATTGAGTCAAAAAAAAGAATGATACCACATCTTAGAAAATGCATGCGAAAGGTTAATGACATATTTGAACTCGGAAAATTTCTGAGGAAGAAATACAAAAAGGAACGTACAGGCTGATGGTTGAAACGACCAAGTCTATTTATTTAGAGAATGGTGAACCATATTCTTAATATATTAAGGTAATTTTTACCAACAAAAGCCTTGTGCCGGCGTTAAACTCGGGACCCCTGAGTTCCAAGCTCAGCACCTTAACGACATCGGCCATGAATGTCTTTTCATGTAAAGCCTTAAAATCTGCCATATAAGTTTCAACAATTTTGAAAGAAATATGTTTTAGTGCTGATCTCACATCAATATTCAACTGCAGTCGACCCACTGAGGACTCAAAGTACTGTTTTGATCATGTAATGGAAGATTCCGAAGGATGCTTTTATGTGTCTCCTTTTGAGGAGGAATTCAAGATCTTAAAGAAAAAAAGCAGTGTAACAAACAACAGTCAAGCTTGCTTAAAACCGACTTTAGAGGTTGTGAAACAGAACGTTGCATCACCTTTGTTAACCGAGAAGACCACTAAACGCAACATGTGTTTGTACCCTTTGCATCCTTCTGACTGTCGCTGTGATATTTTTTAAAGCCTTATCTCCTATGTTTAAACATATTGGCAATTATTTAAAACTTCATGTGAAGTAAGTTCAATAACCTTGTTTTTATTCAAGGCCTTTTGTGTAAACGGAATTCCAATAACAGGCCAACTCTTTGCTTTTCCAGCCCTTTTATATTTTCTATGACACCTGATAGTAATAAAACAAAATGTTTATTCAATATACAGATATTCAATGATAGATCAAGAATGCCTAAAGAAAAAAATTGAATGTGGGAAACATCTCAAACTGATTCGAAAATATTTTTTCGGCCAAAGGCAGTGAACAAAGACGATATAAGCGATCCGTTTTTATTTGTTTATCAAGCTGAGTGGCAAAAAAATTACTATCAAGATACGGCGACGAAATTCTCTTGCTTGATGCGACATACCGAACCACTAGATACATCATTCCGTTATTTTTCCTAACCGTGAAAACAAATGTGGATTATCACATTGTTGCTACGTTTGTTACTGAGAGTGAATCAGAGGCAGCTATAACAGAAGCATTGCAAATAATAGTACCTGGCAGTGTAATCCCTTCTTTATATCTGACGTTTTTAGTGGTTTATTTCGATCACGTGAGCGGGCGCTATTTTCCCGTAGCGACCGACGTCAATGAAGATACTACATTGCATAGGAAGAAAGTCTTTCTAAAAACTATGAGTTGGCCGTATAAATAACTATTAATAGCCCTATTTACTTTATTTCTGTTAGGTTACCAGGTTACCAGGTACTTACCTTATTATCCGGGCGCTACTCAGTTGTTTGCATGGACCTCACTGCGTTCGTTCCATGACGTCACAACATCGGTCGCTATTTTCCCGTAGCGCCCGGCTAACCGGTTTATAAGCCATTATTTGTCATTATACAATGCGGCAGTCTGATATTGTGCTACAGTATAATTATCTCTATATGGCTCTGAGGTTCCTACCTAAAGATTTGGGATAGGTAGAAAACTTGTAACCAACACGAAAATTCCAAATCTGAAAAAAACGAGAATTATCGATATCTATCTAAAAATAATAGATAATATAATCTTAAATTGCCCTTAATAAAATGGCTTTTAGAAACTTTCCATGTCATCAACATGTTTTTATCTTTGTGGTCTTTGAAGCCTTACAATCTTGAATATTTTTCTTTGCAGACACTTTGATCATCATCAAATCGATAACGGCGATGACTCTAGTGACGAGTTCGATCGACCGCACTGGTGATAAACCCGATGATGGTGACGACAATGACAAGTACAGTGATGGTGCTATGGTGACAGTTACAACGACAGCAATACATGGATTTATCAGATTTTGACGATGGCGACGAGATAATTTTGTCGGTTTCCAACAATGGTGGCTTTAGTTGCAATTACAATGATGGTGATGTACAATGAATTCAATGGTTACAAATACAATTTTGACGATGGTTTGGATTGGATTTCCTTTTAATGTTAGCATAATTGAAAGAACGGTTTTTTTCTATTTCACACAATCTATCGTTTTCTTCTATTTTTAACTGGTAAGGTGGTTATGCATTATTATAAAAGTATACCAGAAGTGGACAACTTTAAAATCCACACTCTAAAATTGTTCACTGTTCTGAAGTATAAAGTCTACATCCAACGAAATGTTGGCAAAAATGGTTTTTCAAGCAAGTCCATTGACGGATCAAAACACTAAGCCTGAATTTTCCATTGTGTTGCATTGTGGATAAAGGTATCGTGTTTCAATATATTTACGGATAGGTTTGCTTGGTTACATCTACTATTATACCATGGATCTTATACATAATTTTTGCTTTCATATTATTCAACAAACAAGGTTTTTAAACATATGTTTCATGTGCTTCAAGGTCAGAAAAAGTTGCTTATTTTAGACCTGGGCTCTAAACAACCAGGTCGCTTATTAAAATATGGGTACCAAGTGATTTTATGGATATTATGGTTTTTTTGGAAACCACACAAGAGTCAAGTTTGGTCTATATAAAACACACAAGTTCTGCTTCATCTGGAGAGAGAAATATTTTGAGCGCGAGTGGTAGTAGCGTCCCACTTGGGTTGTCGTATAGCATGGCAATAGCGACCCAAGTGAGGCTCATTCGGTTGCAAGAATGATTTGTTGAGGTGATTTTCTCTTTTTGTTCATACTGCCTTGTTTATTGCAGCCCTGTTATATTATTACATACCAATCTATATGTATCATCACTCTATTACTTCTTTCCATGTCACCTTTTTCTTGGTCTCCACGTTATTCATGAAGGTGGCACCTGATCAATGCTGCTGGGCAGCTATACCGTTAGAATTATTTCAATTTTAATTGCCCGAAATGATTGACATGGTCATGGTCATGGTCATTGACTAATTGATCACAAAAAACCTTTTCAAAAAACCATTACTTATGACTTTTAAACGATCTATCGATAAATGTGAATCTTGCAACAAAATAACATACTAGACCAACCATGTGTTGTTGAAATGTAATTTGAGTTTACTCGAATGGACCATATCACCTAGCACCCAAGTCTATCTTACAGAACTATTCGGAACTTCAGTGGTTGCATGGTTATTGTGGAAAATGCTTTGCGGAAACTTAACAGTTAATCTCTGACGATCGCTAATAACACTATAATGAACTAAGAACTTACCTTGCTGATTGACACTTA